>JAACJT020000016.1:18920472-18947663 GCA_009936485.2 Gymnarchus niloticus | reverse complement strand
TGGGCTTTGACATAACAGCAATGCACTGTGGGAAATGTCACTGGGCTTTGACATAACAGCAATGCACTGTGGGAAATTTCACTGGGCCTTGACGCAACAAGATGGCAGAGTTTCTGATTTATCCACCTGAGAGCCTGGGCAATAGTTAAAGATCCATCAGCCCAGTTTCTTGGCAAAGCAAATTTGGCATTTTATGCCAAAACAATTAGCCAGTTATGTTTCCCGTCTGTAAACAGGATATGATTGCATTCTTTCTGCTTGGTCCATCTGTTTGGCTGTGTTTTATTCGTAAACATAGATATGCAAGCTCATGAATAGATGTTATGCCATTAGTACCTGCAGGCTGGGGACACGGTGTCTGGTTAGGGTTACGCTGAAGGCTGGGGTGATAAAGGGGACTGAGGAGTGAGTGCCCTAACTCTCTGGACTCCAGATAAATGGTCCCTCCGGACAGTTTCAGGTCAAGCTCAGGGTCAAACATCTGGTCATAAGCCATCCGCTCCGTGTGAATCGGAGAAGAGGGTGGTGGAGAGGTTTAGAGAGACATCAGCAGACATGAGAGCCCGAATGAAACATGCGTGGGCTGCTTGTTGACCATGCGCAGCCAACGTGTCCATCTACTTCATCTTCTGTACTCCTCCTCATTTAAGGAACCCAATCTGGATTTTCACCCTCAGGAGGCTCAGGAAGGATCTGAAACCTTACAAGATGTAACAGATAACACTGGTGCTGAATAAGGCAGGGTCAGGCAAGCCGTTTGCTCTACACCCTTTTGTTCTGTTTGTAGGTCTTCCTGTGTATGTGTGAATGTTCTTCTCCCTCCATGTGCAAGCCAGCTTTGCTGGTTCCTGCTCTGCACATCTAGTAAGCCTCACGCTATAATTTGATTCCTGAAGCTTGTCTGAGTGGGTGACATAGGCTAATTTTGAGGCTTCTCGCTTCTTTTCCATGTAATTTTGGTTTGCAGTGCCTTTGTGTCCCAGGTGATGAATATTGAATCAAATCTACACTTGTCCAGTCTGGCGAGCCCTCCTGGGATCCTTTTATGTTGACCCATATTCTGTGATTCTTAAAATCAACATACATACACGTGTGTGTACGTGCACGCGATTATTGGAACTATGGGGTTTAATGGTCATCGCTTCATGTGTCATTAGTGACAGACTATTGGACCCTTGAGAAAAGTACGTAACTTGAATTACTTAAGTCTATCAAGCTGTATAATAATTTTATACTGTAGGTAAAAGTCCGATCAGCAATTTCCCTTGGATGAAACCATTTGGTGAATTACTGCTTGTGAAGATATTCAACAACACCACCAATATTAACATTAAGCTCCTTATAAGTTCTTCTAAATGGGGTCCAGTGTAATAGCTCAGAACCTGATTCAGTCATTCTGGGGACTGAGCCGGGTCTCCTTCATTAGGCAGCATTGCAACCATAGGACCATTGGAGCCCGCCACGCCTGGCCGGTCCACGTCGGACCGAGCATCTCGCTAATGGAAGCGGGATGGGGAGTAATGAGTTTAGCGGCCAGGAGCAGATGTGCCACAGTATCTGACGCCAGAGAAAAAAGCCCCACACTGGTGCAGGGGGGCGGGGTAGATGACGAGGAAGAGGACGGCTGCTGAGCTGGCCGATTCCCATAGTATCCCGTATTTTAACACCCCACCCCCACCCCAGTCCTGTTGCCTTGCTGTCTTTACTGTGAGCTGCCAAGGTAGGCCAGAGGGACCAGTAAGCTACCCTTTAAACATGGCAGATGGGGGGGGAGGTCTACTGCACTCACCTCCTGACTCAGTTCATTGAGTTTAAGCCATGGACCATGTTTTTATACAAAAAAAGCCTATTAGTTAACTTCAGCACCTCCAGCTATTATTTGAGACCTTGATTCCGAGGTTCGTTAGGCTATGAGCAGTTTTCGGGGGAAACGTCTAGTGCACGCTTGTCTTTGGCTGGGAGTCCTACAGAGAGATCACAGCCAGCTGTAGAGGCAGGTTGCTGAGCCCAGAGAAACAGGTGGCATTTGGGATGAGGTGCTCTGTGGCGCGAAGCTCGCACTAAGGCTTGTGGGCCTTTAAATGGGTTTATAAAATGACAGCACACGTTTCTTAACACCCACCTAGAGGATTTAGGGAGTTTTTAAATGTTTAATAAGCAGCTACTCAATTACAAGCTGACAAGAGAGCAGGTGGGAAAGAAGAACAAGTCGCTATGAAAAGCTATATGTATATACACATATATAAAATTCAAAGAACATTTGCAAAAAAAATTGACTCTGCCTAAACGTAACGATGCCACTCAGATTAAATATTTGTGAATCGGGGGAATAGACTCATCTAATTTAAGCATTTTATGTGCTAGCATTCTGCGAAAAGGAATCTGCAAATGCTGTACACTGGATAATATTTACAGAAAGATTAATAACAGGAAAAAGATTTGCAAAGACGTATTTGTTCACTGCCATGTATTCAATTACTGCTCAGCAGTTTAATTAACGATCATTTGCATTCAGTGATGGTGTCAGACTCCATTTTTTTGTTTTGTTGTCCTTTCTTTTAAAGCCCGATTTTTATCTCTGCATTTGCCGCTTCATGGCCAGCAGTCCTCCGGCGCTGCTCCCTTTTTCATATGCATTACCACCGAGGAATGGCAGTTATTTAAAATAATCATGCAATCACGCCCCGAGCCGCTGTCGCTGACTGTGATAGATCTCATGAGGTCTTACTTTACGTTCCTATGCATTATTCTCTCACACACTTTGTGGCCCGAAATTCCAAATGCTTCCAATTACATATGCATGAAGACTGGAATGTGCAGAGAAACTGCCCAGAGTGTAGCTTTCTTTGCCTCGTTGGGCTTGGCAGTCACACTTACAAGGGTTTAGCATTTAGTAAATCATCTCTCTATCCAGCACTACTGTGTGTTTTTACTTATTAAGTTCTGATTTTCACTTTGACTGGAATGCGTGCTGTAGCCATACATGCGTCAATAAATGCAGTGCTGTTTCTGCATGAGAAAAAATGGACCGAAACGGTAACAGGCTGCAAGGCTGTTTTTAGGTTGGACAATGAACAGAGCCATGTGGCACTAGGATGTGAGGGAAGAATGGGAGCTTTATTTGGGTACAGGAGTGGAAACGTGCCTAATAAATGATATGGAAGACCAGAGACAAAAGGCAGCTGTTTCGCAGCGGGGGAAAAATGCACACAAAAATAAAATGGGTGTCACTTTATGAAGAGGACTACAACGGGTTGTGAGTTTAGATATCAGGGCCTTTACTGGGACTGTTTGAATTGTGTGTAAAACCTTTGAACACATCTAACAAAAGCAGGCATACCAGTTTGACTTTGCTTTTGTATTTAACAGCAAGCATGGTGTCCTCCACTTCTCAGAGGGGAGATGTGGAAGATTAGTTATTTTTGGGCAACGAGGTGGTTAGAACCTGAATTATGTTTCAGTAGCTAGGGAACCGTTTCAGCCAATCCAAAGTCAGCAGCCAAGATTCTCCATGTAGCTAGCTAATAACTTCAGTTATAAAACGACTGCTTAACAGTCTCTGCTTTTGTAAGGTGGTAATGGTACAATTTTGCTAATATTCTACTTAATTGCCCAGTTGTATAGTGACATCCAGTATTGGTTCTGTTTATGCTTGCTGCATGTGTTCTCAGCACAATGCGGCACACCAGTAAACAAATTGAATTGAACGATCAGAGGCGGAGCGAGGAATGGAGATGAGCTGAGGCTCCGGGCCTCGTGTGTCTCCCTCCGTCTGTGCGCCAGTAAACGTACGGCACACGCTCACCTCATAAATCACCACCGCTTCAGTCCCGGTTATTAGATTTCAGCTATTTGTGTGGATAACTTTTGAGATTCTGAGATTTCCTAAATATATTGGAGGCATAAGAAACACAATTCTCTGAAAAGAGGTCAACTGACGTTGTATTCATATTTTTACCACACTATTACTTTCTCGGTTCTATGACCAGAGGCATCCGTCGAGTGGCTGGATTTTCAGCTGTGACTTAGCTCTCTTGAAACAAGCTTTCTCCTCAAGATGACTTCACTATTCCTCTACTTTTTTTAGTCAAACCCTCCATAACATCTCAGTGTGGATTGCTTCAAAAGCTTCAGGTTTGTTTTACAAACCAAACCTAATGAGTTATTAGTTTTATTACTCTGTCTTCTGTTGCAGTCTTACTGAATGCTTTTCTGGAAATTACTGGAGAAGTTGGGTGTTCTTTTTTTCTTCATTCTAAGGGAGGCCAATACAACTCCAGCTCTAGAAAGTTCCATAACACCATAAAAGGGGAGGTGGCAAGCAGTGTTGTTCAGTTTGTTGGCCATGCATGTGGCATGACTCTGTACAGAAGAATTGGGAAAACAACTCTCTTGAAGTGAAATATTAATATTTTCTGTGATATTCACAATTTAATTGCAATTTCAAAACTGACAAACATCACGGTTGTCAATACGAGGCTGTATGTGTTTTTTTTTTTTTAACAAAAACATGGATTTCCATCAAGGTGCAGCGCTGACCAGTTAAGTTTCTGCTGATACCAAATAAGGTATTTCTACAGTCCTCCTCCTGATGCCCCTAGGGAAGATATGGTGTCCTTTCATGTGCATCACACCTTCTTTCCTCGGTGTTGGAGGAGGTAGCTAGCCAATAAGGTGATGTCCATCACGAGAAACATGCTGGCATGCTCAGAAAGCCTCGTCGGTCGACTTCCTGTGCACCTGGTTGCTACCACTGAAGATCTGTGGGCACCACACAAGTAGAAGGCTCTTTGCTGCTGCCCTCCCATTCTAGTCTTCCAGCAGAATTTCTGAGAATGAAGACGAGGTGATTTTTCCAACAGAACAGCATCCAAATTCCAGTGTAGTGACACAGTTACGGGGCAGTCACGTGACAACTTCTTCACGGTACATTTTGTGACCCTTCCCATCCTAATTCCTGGTGTGACCCAGAATCACATGCCGCAAATGTGCCAGCTCCCCGTAGCTCTTTTCTTGGGACGTGGTGCTGGTGACGAGGGTGTCAGAAGAGGTCCCAGCATCACCCACCGCAGCGGTGACCGAATGTAACCAAAGGCCTCCAGGATAGAGCCAGCTTTTATGAGTGTGAAGTAGGCCGGATGGAATGTACGTGTCTGACTGTTCAGAGTCCATAAAGTTGTATGGGGGTGATCTTTCTCTCTGTTCAGGTTTTATAATGTAATTATAAATTGTAATTTTTAGCATAAAATGCATACTAATAAAAGGAATTCAATATTGTAGCATGCATATGCCCTTTTTCACAGCAGGCGTAATCTGTTTCTTAAACCATTGAACTGACTTTTCACCTTATAATGTTAAGGACAAGTAACACGTCAGTATTCTGTTGGATATGAATTTAATAGTCATATAATTTACAACAGGATATGCTGAAATATCCTTACAGCAGGATATGCTATGATGCTAAATTTAGCAGAATATCTTGTGAACACTCTTCCTGGTCCGGGGGGTGGTGGTCCCTGGAGCCTATCCCAGGCAGCACTGGGAACAAGGCTGGGGTTCACCTGGGATGGGATGCCAGTTATGCAAAGTATCATTAAGGTCCTTATGTCTCAAGAGTCTTGGGTATGTTCATGTGTTATAACAACGAGACTGCTGACATCCCCTGCATTGTTTGTTCGTCATCATCTTCACTACCTGAGTTTATGACCACTTAATGTTCGAGTGAAACTATTACATCTGTCGGGAGGAGTACAATGCCAGTAGGTCAGGGATCTGTGCCCATGTGTGGAAGGTTGTAGGTTTGAATCCTGTTACATCACCATTGGGCCCTTGAGGAAGGCTCTTGCCCCAGCTGCTCCGACGACCCTGGGTGACCGTGCTCCCTGACCACAAGCCTCTCTTAGATGTACATCACTCTGGATAAATGCATCTGCAAATAGATGCAAATGCGATGTTGCGTTCTAGGTGTTTTGACGGTGAAAATTGTGGCATAATTTAGAGCATTTTGGAATATTTTTAAATTTATATTTGTACAGTTTTGCACTCAAGTTGCTCTAATTAGAGACAAACATCTCTGGATGAGTAACAAGGAGGAAAAAAAGAAGCAGGGCAATGCCTCAGTGGTTTGTGGGTAATTCCACGTCTCTGTTCTCCTCCCTGCCGCTAATTCTGAGACCCTCTGCCTTTCACTTCTTTCCCCGTTTGGATTCTTCCTCACTGATGTACGTTTATCGAAGGAGGCTTTTGTGGCAGAATTGATAGTAATGCACATAATTAGCGCATCTGTTATATAATACAGGCTGCGTTTATAACATCCGAAAGGCATTTGATCACACATGGAACATTTTGGGAAAATGAGTGTTGTTAGGGAGGGAAACTGAGACATTTCTTAGCTTTTGACAACTAGATAATAGAGCTTACAGCTCACAGCAAATGCATTTAATTCAGACAAAGAGGTTTTCTTCCCGGTTGTCATGAGTAATTGTAACCCACTATTTATGGATTTGACTTCTGTTATTCTTTTTGCTTTTTTATGTAATTACTGTTTCTGTTTTAACAGAGTTTTAACAGAGCTATCCATGGCTAAAAGTTTGCTTGTGAACCCCCCCAGACTAAAATTTTGAACTTTGACAGATAATATATATATAAAATGAGGTGTACAGTATATTCTGAATGGTGTTATTCTATCCCACATAATGAATGATTACCATTTCAAAATTTTCTCCTTAAAACTGTGATAATACTCATCTGAAAGCTGAAAGACCCATGGTTCCATATTAGGAGCTTAGGCTTGCCTCAAACCTCCAGGATTAGGAGGTTTGAATCCCTCCTCTGCTTTGAGGCGGTTGGACTTTGTGTGGACTCCAAATGTTGGGTGGGTTTCTTCCTAGTTCTCCATTTTTCTTCTGTAGTCCAAAGACGCACACTTAGGCCAATTGGGGCTGGCACCTCATCCAGGGTTTATGTTAGGTTTGTCCTCTCTGCTGCTTGGTACAGGGTCAAGCCCCCACAGTCCTGACCAAGATGAGTGCCTAGAATTTGGATAGATAGATGGATGGATAAAAATACTACTGGAAGCAGGTTAGATAGATGTGCTTGAAACAGTCATATTAATGAAAACATGGAATAGTCAGATATTAGACTTATTTTTATCCTCAAAACCACACCACACCAACCCATCATGTGTCCACAGACTGCAGAGGGCTTCACCTAGAGTGAAGTCACTGCTGTTTCCAGGATGGGTGAAGATAAAGGAAATACTTAGGGACTCAGTTTTTAGCTTAAAGAAGTGTTCACAGAGTTTCAGTGCTGTACAATTCCACATTATGACTTCAGCAGTGTTTTGTATCTCTGTCCTTGTCTATTAGTTAAACAACAGGTTATAGGTTTTCTAAGGTTCTCAACTGCTACAAGATGGTTGACACCACAGCACTGACCTGGAATTAAATAAATTATCTTCTAACAAGAAGGAACTTCAAAAAAAAAAAACAGAAAAACCTTCCCTGAGGTTGAAGAACATGTGGTGAAGTTCTGGCCTGGATTGTCCACTTAGTTATGAATAATTTGGCCCGAAGATGAATAGTTCTTGATGTTCTAGCATTCCTGTGTAGGCGTTAATACAAAAAGCCTATGGAACCTTTAATGCTAAAAAAAAGGTTTTATAACATAAATATTTCTGTTAGAATTTCCCGTGATTTTTTTTTAACAGCACCCTGGCCTCCTCCACACCATAGAAAGTATAAAGACAACGTCTCTGAGTGCTCTGAAAAAGACATGTCCCCAGCAGAAGATGTGCCTGTTAAATTCTTAAAGTCCATGCTCAGGCCGGGAGTCAGTATCCATGGCAGCACATGGGGAGGTGAACTGTTGGTGTCTGCTCCTCAGGCACGATTCAAAGGGAAACCATACCTCCTACCCAGATGCAAACAGCCCCCCACCCCCAAAATAAACTCAGTAACTGTGGTTCAGAAATTCTCTGTTTTCATCCAGTGCTGTGCCGGGTTCTGACTCATTGCCTGCTCAGTAGCCACAGCCCTATCCCCTAACAAAAATAGAAGAGCCTTTTCTCCTGGAAGAAGACTTGGTGCAGTGTCCTTGGGGATCTTTGAGACGTGGAAGGATGTGGCCTTCCTCCTACACTGTAATAGCTGGAGACCCAAAGCTCTTATTTGAAGAAATGCACAAATTCCTCATTTGTTAAAAATAACCAGCATGGAAAATAATCACAGTTGGTTGGGGGAGAGACAGGGGTAAAAATTCAGCATGTAAAAACAGCCCAGCTTATTTTGTTGTTATGTGAAACGGCCTGGGGAATGTACACTACATGAGGAGCCTGCTTAGATAAAAGAAAGAAGCCTTGCTGTACTGTATATATTTAGTGCCAGAATGTATGTTTCTCATACATGCAGGTCTGGCCATCTTCTGAGTGCTTATCCTGGACAGGGCCACAGGGGAGCCTATCCCAGTCAGGACTGTACACAAGGCCAGGGTATACACTTACATCCACGGTCATCTCCCATCAAGACTATTCTTGTCCACTGTTTTTTCTTTTCACCTTGTGGTAGACTTATGAACATAGACTTTATGAAGAACAGAAGATACCCACTGATACTTAGATGTCACCTTAGAATCCTCAAACAAGTGACAAAGGACCCTATTGCATGTCCTTGCATCTCTGTAGGACACTCACTTCTAGGGAGATTAACTGTGATGCATAGTTTTCATTTGTCAGCTGTCTGCCTGACTGTTGGCTGATGGAAGCTCAAGTCTATAAATCCTTTTGTAAACATTTCCTATGACTTATATGGGTGCTGTGTGGCTGTATGGGTTATGAATCTGAGCCCGTGTCCGGAAGGTCATTGGCTTGAATCCCGTGGCCAGCAAAGAAATCCTATTACTTTGGGTTCATGAGCAAGGCCTTTGACCCAAAAAAACTGCTCTAGGGGCTCTATAGAAATGGCTGACCCTGACCTCTGACCCCAAGCTTTGGTCTCACTTGTATGTGTGTATGTCATGGAGAGCAAAATGGTATGTACAGAAATCAAATTATTTTTACATACAAATGGCAAATACAAATATTTCATACTGCTTTTCTGTTAAGGTCCTCTCAAATGTATTTTGACTGAAGAATATTGAACAGAATTTGGTTGTAAAGAGCAGATTACAAATGTTGTGTAGTTTTTAATTGTTTATTTATTTATTTTTTTGCTTTTATCAAGGCAAAGCAGGCAGTGTAAACCCACAAGGAACTCGACAGTAATGTTTGATGGTAGTTTCCCCCTTGTCACACATTTTTGACGTGACTGACCTGGATATATATACGGTATCTACAAATACATTATATACTGTCTGTGTACTGGCGGTAAGTGTGTATATTTATTATTTACTCCGTGATTAATCCTTAACAGTTACTCTTATTGTCACCGAAAGTACCTTTTTCATTTCGACAGAAGATGAAGTCTTTGTCTACTTCAGTGTTCAAATTATGAATGTAAATTACTTTAGTAATAATGGAAAATGGTGGTCACACTAATAAAGTACCTTTGAATTGAATTGAATAGAGCAGGAGAGACGACGTTATTGGTCACTTTATGAGAGATTTCCATTCCATTACTTCCCATTATAGCATATCATTGACAAAGTCAAAAGGGGAAAAAAAACAAGAACATTTGAAAAACATTTCAAATTTTGAACATGGTATTATTAATCATATGTTTGTAATCAGTTCACCTCCACTTATGCTCTGACAGCATGTGTATAACGGACTTTATTTAAAAAGCTTTAAACCAGTTCTCTACTTATTTTTTCATTTATTCACTTATTTGAGATATTGCAATAATTGGTTAATATCCACATGCACTGAATATATCTTAAGCCAAAACATTGCCATTCAACAAGCAATTTGTCAAAAAATCTGTAAAAAAGTTTTTCAGACTTTTACTGATTTGTTTTAGTCCACAAGCTGTTAATAATATGTATTAATGGAAGTTGATATATTGTCCTTCATTTAGCTTTGCGAATCTGGTTAGCCCCACCATGCCTACCTGGATAGTCTCTTGGAGAATGGATCCTATAATTTTACTACTTATGGATTTTTGTATGTAATAATTCCATAGCTGAAAATACCCAGTATTCATCAGCATGTGTTCCCTGCTTTATAGGTGATATTGTACAGAAAATTAGTTTTCACGCTTAAAGAAATCAAGAGCTTTTTCTTACGTGACACATCTACTAAAGGGTGTAGGAATGAAGCACTGTTGAAGTTATTTATGAGGGAGTACAACTCAAAGTGAGAGGAACATGTCACTGATCTTCACACCTTTTCTTCACTCAGTAGGCAAGCACGTTAATGCATCCAAGTCAGAATCTAAATCCAAGAAAGATGGAGCAGGGTTTCCTGGTATTGTGTGGTGATTTTGGAGCTACCGAGAGGCTCAAAGTTGGCCGAAACTACAGCCGTGGCTTTTGGATGTGAGTGGCTCAGTCCTGTCAGCAGTGGGAACTGAGCTTCAGCTTTTTCCTGCGTTCTATTTTAGGTGAAGCTGAACGAAAATCCTGGACCTGGATTTTTGCGTGGTAAGGGCGTCGGACGGAGGTGGGTTTTGACTGTCGATCAGGATCCTGGACAGTGTAATCAGAGTATAATGGACCACACCAGCTTCAGAAAATCCTGGAGATTATATGAATTATGCTCCTTGGTTTTTATGCATTTTACTTCAAATGAACCCTCTGCTGCACCAGCGTCTACAGCTGTCTTTGTCTACTGTATTCACCACAACAACAGCACCAGCCACCTGGTATTTTAGTCTGCACAGGCTGAGATGGAATAGTTGGGGGGGGGGGGGTGCACTCCAAGTTGCTATATAACTTCATCCATCAAAATAACCAACCACTTACAGCAGCCAATGAGATTTGACTAAGCCCGCTTGGGGCCATGGTGCTTAATTTAACCTCCTCAGCGTTCAAAAATGTAGCTGCATACATCAGTCATGGGATCTGTGATAAATTTGATTGTAAAAAGTGATGCCCACCCTGAAAGTGGGAATCTTTTATGGACATTCTTATTGCACAGTGTGTGCTCAGAAGAATTTTTACTGCTGGCAGCGAGGTTAAAAGAGGCCCCGTTTCACGTGTCTTTAGATGTATCTGTGGTTTTTCCTTTGGGCGTATCTTTTCCTCTTTGGACTCTCTTTTCCTGGCTTCTGACCAGAATACGATTCACTGAGGAAAATCAGTTCAGTGGCTGTCTATTGTCTGATGAGTCAACACAACAACTTCTACCTGCTACTTTGCAGATGATCATCGTGAAGGTATGAAAGCTGAGAGACTTCATGACTCATAACAGGGGATTCATCCTTAAGATTCATTTTAAAAACATGAGTATCTGTTTGCCTCTGCATCTTGTCTATTGCTTAAACCAATTATTCCTTGTGCCACAAAGTTGAACTGAACAAGAATAAGTGAGTGTAAGTGTGTGTAGTCCAAGCTATATTTTTATTCACCCGTTACGATATCTTTGTTTCCCGATTCCATTTAATCGCCTTTACCTTCAGTACCCTCGTCTCACCTGGTTCCTATGCTGCTTAAGCCTAGTCATGGTTGAGTGTTTATTGTGTTGTTTTGATTTGTTAAGTTAGAACTGTTGCGACTGTCTGTGTTGTCATCTGAAGTGGGCATTACCGGTCTTGGTTTTAATTCCTAGTCTGGTTTCTGGTTGCCAGACTGGTAATGCCCTATTCATGTCTATTCATATCCCTCATGCCTATGATTCTAGCTTTGTTTTATCTGGTTTCTTTGAGTTCAGTTGTGTTCAGGCCAAAGTCTTTCTTTATTCATTTGTTTATTAAATCCTGTTCTTGCTCACCCTTGTGTCCTCACCATCGTTGCTCGTGGCCTCACGTCCCAAGACAGGGGCGGCCTGTGACAATGTCTTTTGATTTGAGATTTGACTGAGAGCTGCTGCTGGACTGATTAGCATGTTTGAAATAAACGTATGCACTTCCACAATAAGCTTTATTCAGCGTGTTCAAGCCCCATCATCATTTGTGCCCCATTCATGCCCCATTTCCTCCTTGACATATTTTGGGGGACACAAATGCGATGTTTAAAAGCTGAGGTTCTAGCTGTAATTCATATGCTCGTCATTGTCAGTTTTGAGTTGCATAGATCATCTTTTCAATTACATCAATTTAAATCCACTCATCTTTCTGAGATTCAGGTGCTGGTGCCTGGTGACTAGGGGGGGGAGGTGGTTTTGAAGCTGAAGGAATGCTTCGTTCGAGGTATTTGATTTGTGACAGAGAAGCTGTCGTTATTGTGCTGTGAATTAACAGATAGATTTTCGACCGGTGGCATTGACGGATTCCTATTCAAGAGTCACATTACAGGTTCAGCTCCAGCCGACCTGCCAAATCTCATAAAAACCCTGTGAGATATCAATATTGTTTTTGCACTGACATGGGTCCAATCTCATGAGAGATTGCTTCTCATTAGGGTGACAGCAAACTGTTGCACTTTAAATAACAAAACGTCATGACTGTGGACACCCTTCTTCCTTGGGCAGGATGTCAGTGCCGGGCTGTTGTCTGGTTGACATTGTCAGAGGATTTTTCTTGGGACCTGTGAGCAGACTGTCTTTCTTTCCAGAAGTTTCTGAGCTCGTCAGCATAATTGGTGCAGAAATGAGAGTGGTGGTAGTGGACTGTATATAATGAGAAGTAGTAGATAATCCAGTGGTTGGACTGGACCAAGAAGTTGGAACAGGAGCTTGGGTTACGTGCAGTGACTGGCTCATTGCATTGTATTTTAGGGGTTCTCTTTTAGTTTGTTTTTTGCAGCTTTTTGATTGAAATAAAAATATTTGATGTCATAGCACTGGGGAACAGCATGGAGGGAACACGCCAGAAGGCCTAGCGAGGAAAGACATGGACAGAGACAAGCCAGGAACAGCTCGGGGAGCACGCTATATGGCACTGCCCAGTGAGAGGAGTGTCAGGAAGGGCATAACTCAAGAGAAGCACCGGGGTACATGTGACTCAGTGAGGATGGTGCTTGGAGGCGGCACTGCATAGAAAGACATGAACAGGGAACTACAGAGCAGAACAGACAGACATGACAGACCGAAGAGACAGAACATAACACTGGAGAGACTACAGGGAACAGAACTGAACTTCGAGGGTTCCAGGGGATGTAGGCACGCTGGAACAAGGGAACCCAGAAAAGGGGAAGGATGCCATCCGTAGGCATTGAGTTCCCATTGATCGGGTTGACTCTGGGTTCCATAGGCTGGGTCACTCTTGGCTACCCACTGACATTTAGTAGTACCTGCCACTCAGACAGGCAAGCATACTGTGGTGGGGCCTAGGAGTCTGAAAGAGCAGGAAGCTGGCTCTGCGCACCAAGTGAGGCAGTACAATCAACCAGGACTCACCAGGCACCCTCCAGATCAGGACTGCCTTTTTGACAGGGCTGAGGGAAATAGGCTAGGGTCACCTGGCAACCACATGCTTAATGAGTCAACAGGTACCAGGTGCAGAACGAGGCAATCAAGGTCACCACGGCAACCAGGTGCAGTATGAGGAAACCAAGCAGCAGGGGAACGAGCCAGGGCACGAATGAGCAAGGGCGTGACAGATGTTATTATATGGAAATTCCTGCTGTCCCTGCCTCGGTCTTGACTTGGTGTCAAATGTCAACTCAACCAGCATCCTCATTAAAAGGAATGGGGGTGACCAAAGATTTACAGACTACTGATTAGGGAGGGTTTCTGCCATTGTGACCTTGTCCCGACCTGATGTGTAGAGCGACTGCTGACTGCCCATTCCAATCATAGAAAGAACTCAGTTGTTCCAGAGTAAGAGTGAAGCAAGAACGTCGCTCAATATCCAGATCAGCACCAGATTAAGGTCTCGAACTTATGCTTCTCTTGCTGACATCTTTTGCTTCTCTGAAGCCCTCGAACTTAATCTGAAAGAACACATTACACTTTAGTATCCTAACTGTACCTTGCCACTAGACTGAAATACTTCAAAATACTTCAGTTTTTGTCAAAAGTTATTGGCAAACTTAGCTGCCCCGGAGGTTAAGTTGTACACATCTTTCACAAAGCTATAGGGCTGAACTAAGTCAAGCAAACAGCTCTAGAGAACCGGCTAACCTGAACGTCACTATGGTTACTCTTGTCTGTCCTTATCTGCTAGTGGTCTCGCTCTGTCTGCCCTGTTAGACTCATGCCCTGTCGTCAAGAACCACCTGCCTCATTTATTAGGAATGCATGAATGACAGTAGAAGATGGTGGTTTGCCTTGTGGGTGGAGTAATGGGACTGGAGTCCAAATGATAGGAAATGGTGCCTAACCACTTTAGCCACTTAGGCTTTGGGACACCCCAGTGTCACTGCAAAAAAAAAAATAAATAAATAAATGATAAATGTGAGGAACCAAAACGTCACATGAGTTACTAGTATATGAATGTATCTGTCCATCTTCTTTGTGAATGGTCACTGAAAATGAATGGGGAGAGGAATGAATGGATGAATGAACAGATGAAAAAAGTGAAGGTGACCTCGGGGCAGCATCTGCTCTACTTTGTCAGGGCCTTCACACCCACTACAAAGAAGGCAGCCTGGGAAAGGCCAGGCCCTCAAATTCTGTGCACTTCCTCACAGGAATCGTTTCATCTGCACGTACACCAAGAACACGTGCTGGAACCCCTGACGTAATTCCTGTGAAAGAAAGGATAATCAGAGCTCCATCACGGCAACAAATTTGGTGATGGTTACCTTTATGACCTTCCCCGTTCCTCTGTTTGATCCCAAATGTCTGCTCTGCTAATTGACCCAGAAGAGCCTCTTTGGCTTTGTGTACAGAAGCCGTAGTTTTCAGTTAATGGCAGAGCTGTGTAAATAATACATCGCCATCGCACCGTGAGGGTGATTCTTCGTTGCTCTTCTCCAGCAACCCCAGCTGTTTACACTCCGCTGGAAAGCTGGAACAAACAGAGACTGGCGTGCAATGGCTGAGTTTACCAAGGCCTCGATATCTGCCTTACTATCAGTTCTCTTCAGGTTTCAGTCTGCTACCAGTTTCACGCCAGGGTTTGTCATCACTGGTGTCTATTTCTCAGTCCAGCCCACTGCTGTTTCCTCTTCTCTGTTTCATGCTGGTAGGGAAAAGGCAAAGTGTTTGAAAGAGAGACTCCAGGCCGATGAGAATTCCGCCACATCCCCTGCAGCCCAAATTGATCGAGGTTGTGTGCTGGGCTCCGGCTATACAGTGTTGCTAAGCCGTTGCTCGCTATCAGCTAACCCAGCGTTAATCTTCACACCGATTACTTCTGCACAGGAGTACCAGCATAAGCAAGGTCATTAGCTCAGCTGTCTGCCTGCTTTGGAACAGTAGGTGCTCAGAATCGCTCCTCTTTTACCGACTTTGACCCGAATTCAACTTTTAAAATGATGACTGTGTAAAGAATTCAAAATGGCCCGAAACAAGTTATTATATCTGTGTTTAAATTCCGCCACAGAATAACTTCTACTCACCATCTAATTGTCAGAGTGATTGGAGTGCTAAAATCTTACAGGGTCCCCTAGGAATAAAAATGTGCATGTGTTTTTGGTTAGTCTGTGACACGTCTCTGCTTGGTGACAGGCTTAGAGTGAAAGTGGTGTCTCAGACAAGACAAGCACATACAGGGTGGTGAATGAATTACATATGGAAATGAAGTTTAGCTGTTTTTCTTTTCTATACATCTCACCCCTTCTAAACGTTAATGTACTAATAGCTACATAATGAGCATGTGTGGCACAATGCAATTATACTCCAGAATGTGCTGTCAGTGTTATTGCTCTGTGATTCCCATTGTAGTCTGTAGAAAGGAGGGAGGGAGCAGCAGCAGACATGAATCACAAAATTAACTAGCATTAGACATGATTTTTCTGCTAAGCACTTTCAAAGCTATTCTGTGTGTGAGGCGGGGGTGAATGTAACCTATGGCGGACTGGGGTCAATGGTCCGCGTAGTAATTCTTGTCCAAAGAACTTTCTAATTTCTAGCTAGCATTGGTGAAAATGGTCATACCGTCAGTCAGTCACAGAGATGACAGGCAGCAAATCATGGTTCTTATTTCAGTCTCCGAAGTCAACACTCATCTTGTCAGCCAATCACAATGTCGTGCTGGTATCCATGCAATGATGTTCCTCAAACAGCGAAGCCCATGTGACTGAATTATGCACTTGGCTTAGCAGGTGAACTGGTCAGTGAGCCAGGAGCTTTTGTGTGCCTCAGGTCCTCAGGTACTGTTAGCATTGTGAAGCCAGCCCCCCCAAACAACTCAGTTTCTGCTGCATGTAAAGGGAAAGGGAGCTGTCAGAGCCCTGTCTGATCACCTGGCAGAAATTCCACCGAGGAATGCTGTGTAGGTTCAACACATGGGCGAGAAATCTTCTGTCTCTGTAAGCCACCCAGACCAATACAGAGCTTGCATATCTAGGCACAGGAAGCAGTAAAACGGGTTATGGACTGAGACCAGAGCTGGGGTTCTAGAGGACTTTTAAGTCGTTGTCTTTTCAGCTGTGCTTTGCAGTTAGTCATTTTGACAATTGTCCATCTGTAGCATTGGTAAATTTAATGGTAATATTCCATTACCTATTGTATTGAGGGAAAGGATGTTTTTTTTTCTACATTCTAGGCCAGGACTGTTCTGGATTTTTTTTTCCTCTGTGTCTGGAGAGAAGCAAGTAGGTGGGAAAAGTATTCCTCAGGGTGAGACCGTGAATCCAGCCCTGGAGCATGCTTCTGGTCATAGCTGAGCAGAGCTGAGGTAATGGGTTCAGGGGCTCCACCCGCAGAACCCTGGGGGTTCTTCTCTGGGAAATCAATACCTTCACTCGTGGTTGTAATTTAAGTCTGAGTACGAAATTTGTTTTAATTTATTCACCAAAATTTCAATGCATGTTTGACACTTAAACCCAAGAAAAGTGCATATTTGGGTTCCTCCAAGCGTGTTCAATTGTGCAAACTCCATAGTAACCATTAAATCATACAGATTGTAGTACAATGGTGATTTTGATGGGCCACAGCTCAAGTTCTTCAAGGCATCCTGCAGCACAGAGCAAGGAATTTATCCTGAACTGTCTTGCCAAATGACCACCTGTGGATAAAACACGCAAGATATGAAATTTAGTAGAATAAATATTGCCTATAAGGCAAAATAGTGGCAAACTAATGTGCTGGCATGAACAAGGTTTTGAGTTGTTGGAGAAACTTTTCAGAAGGAAGCATAGAAATTAGGAGCAAGGGAAAAGATTTTAAATATTTAGTCCTTGTCTAATAGCTTGGTTCCTCATACATATGTCATCGTGATGTTCACATTTGGAGCTCAGTTCAGCCCCTCCTCATTTTTTAAGGAGGTATTTTCACCCCTTGCATTGAGAGACTTGATGTTGGGCTTTTTGTTACGATGGAGCCCGTAAGAAATCAGGATTCCTTAAGCTTGAATTATTTTTGATTGCATTTATGGAGGTGTATTTGTTCTGATAAACCCATGCCCCTTAAAATAATAGATTGCCAAATGTAATTATGATCAATTAATTATTTATTCCTCTACAAAAGCTCATAGGCCCAGAACAATTATATTAATCAATGATTCAGTTCCTAAAGTTGAATACTAATTTGTACTTTTGTTTGAGGTCCACAAAAGAATCAAATTAAGTTACATGTTTAACCTTTCATTTGTGCTAGAGACCTTTGATTAGTTTTAACTGTATCAATCAACAGTAAGTGGGCTTTTTGGAATGACAGGTGTTCTGTTCCTGCAATGATTAATGTGCTGATTATTTTAGTTTATTATATAGGCCTTTAGAAGCAAGTTCATCTGCATTTCCTTTAACAGCTTGTTAAAATTAACAGTTAATTAAAATTATTATTTTTTTTTTCATTTTGGAGATGTCATTCCTGCCTTCTCAAAACTTGACAGAGTACTGTGCAAAAGTTTTAGATTAGGCAAAGATAATGTTTAAGGCAGAAGTGTATTTTTGCTCAGGAAAAAGCTTGATTTAACATTAGAAAATATATAAATAAACAGTAAGATAATAGAAAGTAACCACATTTTTCTGTTCTCCAAAATATTCCTAATATCTGGTTGGATCAGGAGAAGAACACTTTTGGTTCCCAACCCTCTCCTCAAGAGCACCCCAGCTATTCCATGCATTTGTTAAATTTTACTGGCTCACTTAGTTAATTAACTTAATAAGGTGATTGATTTTATAAAGTACTGATTAGCCAAGCAAGGTGGCATAGTTCAGTTCAAGAAATACCTGGGGATATTAATTGCTAGCTGCAAATTCTAAGGTGCCTTGAGGAGATGATTTGAAATATGCAAACTGGCACACATTGACATAGTCTCCATTATGCACCAACATAAACGTAAATATAATTTTCTTTGCTTGCCCAAAACTTTAGCAGAGTGCTATATATGCACTGCACCTGATAAAAATGCGTTTACAAATGTATGCATTTCTCTTATGCTAAGCAATTATTTAGATGTATTGTGTTAACCTTAAAAAAACCATGAATGTTTTTGGTATATCTTTGCCTTTCTACTATCTAAAACTGCAACAATTGCATTACTTGTAATTACTACCACCTTTATAGCTTCCTTATAGAGCTAAGATTGCTGTTAGATTACAAGAACCATCTAGAAACCTGTGATTTGTTGATTCCTGGAGCTCACTCCAGGAAACCTTGGGTGCAAATCTCTGACATCCTCAAAGAATGGAGCAGCAGGGCATAAACCATAAAAATACCTGAATAAAACTGAAGACATGCTAGCATTCACTGGTTCTATAAGTTATTCTATAGTGATGGAACAAATAAGGCTTCAAAACCTGTGGTGGGTGGGAGTAGCCTGAACTAACGAATCGATGTAGGTGTTAAATTAGGCTTCAAAAGCCGTGGTGGGTGGGAGTATCCTGAACTAACCGATCCATCCTGCCAGTTGATAGTTTGGTAGTAGATTGATAGTTTGGGTTTTGAATCCTCATTTGTCCCATCACTGATGTTCTTAGTTTGTAGAATTTGATAAAGTTTACATTGAAATCTGTAATTGTAAGATAAAGTAAAACATTTATCCATTTTATAACAGAGGGAGGTTAAATATTTGTACACAAAGACTACAAACCTTCCCATTAATAAAACCACTTCTAGTGCCAGAGGTCTGCTTATGATTGATCTGTATAATTTTACACTGTAAGAATCAATTAATTGCATGCGCTCATGCTGACAGAGCCTGGGCTAAGATCAAACCCATGATCTTAGAAATCCTAGGTCCCGCCCGATTGGCTGAGCCACCCTGCGCCCCTCTTGAGGTGTGTTCAATCCGTAAATAGGTCAGATTTGGACATTTAGCATGTAATCACTTTAGCATTGGCGTGGTGTGCGGCACGGTATGAGCCGTATCCCGCAGCCAATCTTCCCACGCTGTCCTGGATCAGCCGATGGCGTCTTGTGCTACCACGATGAAGATGTCACCAGCTCTCCCTGCTCTTTGCTATTTGTTTTTCTCTCCCCCATACCCACTCATTATTGTCAATATGACTGAACCCATATAAAGCTTCTGACTTCAGGGGATTATATTGGACCAAGATATTGACCTGATATTTCGGAAAGCCTGTCAGCTCGCCTCTGCTGGCCAGGGGGAGATTTATTTATCTGCTGAAGGTACACACATTTGTAAGGATGGTCCAGAAATGAAAAATGTGTGCTTGTGTGCATTTCAGCTGAGAACTCAGCTGCTGGGGTAAAATATAAAGGGTGTTGATAATGAGGTAATGGAGATCTCATGGACTGTGTCTGTCTGCTTTTCAACGCTGAGATTTAATCTGTAATGCAGTTATCATTGATTCATACTTGGCACTTACAGTGTAGGACCTTTGATTCTATTAGGCATCACAATTATTCCTTCAAATCGCAGATAAATGTAATCTCTTTATAATTAGGAAACATATTTCTGCATTTGCTTTTTAAATCTGCTCCATAACCATTTCTCTGCTTGGAATATATGTATGATATCACCGAATGAAAGCTGAAATAGCCTTGGAGTGTGTTAAGTGTGACTGTATCACTCCAGCTCAGATCCTTCAGAAAATCTTAGCTGGCCTTTGTCCAGACTGCTGTGCAGTTGACAATGGCTTCCCTGCCTGGGCAGTTCATGAATCTTCCAGATGATGTATAGAATAATCTGAAAATGACGCTGGGCTGTTGACTCAGAGGCCCGGGCACTTTATTAAAAAGCTGATATAATGTGAATGGCATATAGGTTCTGGGGGGCTGAGCCATGCACAGCCAGCGAGGGCACTGCAGTGCCCCCAGTGTGTTGGTGGAGACCCTCCCCCCATGTGATGTAACAAAGTTCCTTCTTCTTACCAAGAGGAGGGAGGGGTATTGAAGATTCCATTCGTAAATAAATGTCTCATGTATATAATGGGAGGCTTAATTTAAACCAAGAAGGAATATATCATTTTCAGAAGCCTTGGAATGGAGGATCCTGGATCTAAAGGGACTATTTTACCACCTTACTTGTTCTTAAATGTGTCGTTTGTAGGCACTGTCATAGTAAAAGCATGTCCCATTGTGTCTCTTTTCCCAGGAACCACAGTGATGACGATGACAGCCTATGATGCTGACGACCCCAGCACGGAAAACGCTGTCCTGCGTTACTTTATCACCAAGCAGTCTCCCGACAAGCCCTCACCCAACATGTTCTACATTGACCCAGAAAGGGGTGACATCGTCACAGTGATTTCACCAACGTTGTTGGACAGAGAGGTAGGCATCTCACTCTCTTGGTCCCAGCTCATGGGGGAGTCAATGTTGACACTCCAGGCTCCTCCCCATGTGTCCCAGAATACCGTGCGCTACGAAGCAGTCCTGTTTGTTGTGGTGTGGATCATGGAAATATATACTAGTGCTGCTGTATTAAACTACTGCTGTTATCTTCAATAAAATGACCTGAGGCAAGGCAGAGATCTGTTTCTGAGGTTGCATGCTAATGAAGAGCACAGGGAAGAGTTTGTTGGTTTCGGCGTGACAGCGAAACGCCGCATGATTGCTTTTCGGCGGGTTGACGAATGCGGAAACATTCATTTGCTATGCTTGTGGGAGAGGAAATATTAGCCATTGTCAGACATTTAGAGCATGGCTCATTGAAGTGGTGCAAACACCGCCAGCTATCAGTGGGGCAGAAAACCATCTGCGTTTGGTTTTCTGTTGCCTTTTCCTTCTTGTCTTGGATTATTGAATTGTCAGTAGGAAATCTTCAGCAAAATTAATCAGATTGTCAGTCAGATTGATTAATGCACTCCCCACAACGCATTTTAAATAACTACTAGTTCTGCTTGGCTCTGTCCTAGGTCCAATGTTGATTTTTGCACCTGTAATTTCGCAAACATTCAAGTATCTTTTTTTGGTTGTCAACTGGTGTTGTGTTTGTATGGTTCTTGTTGACTGGGACGGTTGTGTCCAGATAATCCAGAGGTGTTACTAGGCGACCACTGTTTATTTTATGACTATGACTGAGAAACTCATATTCCAGGTATGTTGCATCCCGTCCATGGTAATTGGAAGCATTGTTGCTAGGAAACAGGTCTCATATTAGCCAGAAGCAAAGAAAATCATGTCCATATCTTTCATTAGCCAGACCAAAGGCACAGATGAAGATGACCAGAACTTTTTTTTTTAAATTTAGCAAAAACATAACTTATAGGTTCTGTAGGGAGGATTAAAGGCCTTCCCTACAAAGTCTCAACTTCTTAAATTTACCAGACACACCCTCTATTAAGCCTCAGCTGAATTTAGGCTCCTATTCCCCAGGCCAGGCTGGGCATAAGCCCCCGCCTGCAAGCTAAGATTAGCACTTGTCTAGTTAGAAACATTGAAAGGTAGTGAGACTTTCTGCACTGTGGCACTAACAGACTCTTCTCTTGTGCATGGAGGATGGTAATTCTGAGAAAACTGGGAAATCAATATAGTCACATTGAAATCCAATTGACTTGCACGTTTATTTCCACAAGGTTTATTTTTCCCGGGGTCTGCGTTTGTGTGGAGCTGTTCTTGCTGGTGACGGAAGCATAGCATGATTTCTGACAGCTAATACCATAATGATGGAAATGACTATCATACAGATGTGATATATAATTTCACTAACTCATTCAGCACAACGCCAACATGAAGGAGAATTGACCTCCATTCAAATGGGCTTCGCTACACAGGGCTGTGTGTCTCATCACCTGGCTAGACCATTAGCAAGCCTTGATGCTGGGAACCACTATTCTCTCTAGGGGAAGTGCCGTGTCCTCTCTGAGTCATTCAGTTTGGGGTGACAATTAACAGCAAGCCTTTGAATTCATGGGAGGGTCCATTCAGCAGTTCATTTTTTAAGTTTGTGGTCAACTCCTTAATGTTTCCAGGGGTTTGTGTGCTGCTTAGTGTCACTGTAATGAAACCTACATCATCCTGGTCAAGGGTCCAACCTACTTTTCTTAACTGCATTGTAGAAATCTTTCCGAGGGCTTCATTACAGCCATGGTTATTTTGGGTGAGGCTCTTATTTCTCTCTCGAAATAATAGCTGTATGCTTTCAGGCATTGGGTCATTGATTTTTGCATTGCCTAAGCTTGATCTGCTGTATAATGTCTCCCTTGACTTGCCATACACTCCCACACCCAAATTTAGAACAATTATGTCCACACCAGACTTTTGAATTAAATATATTTTGAAATTAGCATCCGTGTGATGTTACACCTTGGGATTTTTATTGTGTTTCACTAAAAGCAGCATATTACCATTGAGTTTTCTCTGGATAATATTGTACTAGTACTGTACACAGCTGCAGAAACTGTTAGTATTTCAATTCACCCATATGACTTCAGCTTTTAGTTCTTGTATACTGCAGGTCATTTCTGAGCATGTGTCTCTATGTGTTCATGTTTATCCTCTTAGTTATGGTGATCATGTTGTCATGTCTGCTTCACCTATACAAGGGAGGATCCTTGACACGACATCAGCATGGCAATGCCTTGCCTCCTGCTGCCTTATCTACTTCCTGTCAAATCCTCTCAACCTCCTGCCTTTGCTATTCCCTCAGTCTTACCCGTTCTTGCTTATGTGTGCACGAGGTAAGGGGGCCAAGCGGTCCGTGCGGCTAACAGCAGTGCGAGGACTGTGTTGATTAGTCCCTCTGCAATCTGAGCTTTCATTCTGGGCTTGTTAGCAGTTGCTTAGCTGAGTTGTGGTGGTGGGAGGATGGGGGGGTGGGGGGCAGACACAAAGCGACACAGTGCTCACTGCAGCATCTCATGTCTAATTAAGCAAACATCCTCTATGCCGACTTTGTTCATTCCGCAGGTCCCAAAACATACCAAGGGTCAGGAAAGTGAGTGTGCCTGCTAACGGTTATTGCTGCACAGTGTGGCATGTAGCGATGCTGCCTCCGCTGATTGTCCCTTTGTGGGTGGGGTCATGCGAAGGGACACCAGCACGCTTACTAAACTTAGGTGGACCTGACGCCCACAGACCAGAACTAATGAGCCCACACGCTCCCTTCGAACCACGGTCAAACGACACGTTGTTTAGCATGCTGTCCACACGATGTGTTGTTGTATGTCGGTTCAAGGCCTCAGCTGACAGAGACACCGTGGCAGTTTAATTGCATTCTGTGAAGCACAAAAGAAAAAAAACAAAAAATGCAGGTGTGTTAGATTGTACCACTTCTGCTACATTAGGATCAGTTTGACACAACAGTGGTCTTGCAAAATGGCACCAAGTTGGCTCAGCACAAAAAAAAAAATCCTCCCGAATTATAAGCACAAAGCCACTAATCTTCCTCTGCCTTTTGCTGCAAACCATCTCAAAACAGCTCTGTATGCATCAGCTCATCTCTGTTATTCCAGGTGTTGCTACCCTGACCTTGCAATTGCATGCAATCTTACAGTCTCAGCCTACGGCAAGGGGTTAGCGTGGACCAAGCAGAGCATGGAGTAGCCGACCTCCCGGGCCTGTCATCCTAAATCTTGGACCCGGTGGACCCACAATGTTTGTGTTCCTGTTGAGCACTTAATCAGTCCTTTTGGACTGCGATTTTTTTCCTTCTTAGGCTACAGGTTTTCATTCGACCTTTCCCAACAGAGATATACATCCCCATACATCTGCAAGAGATGCATGTCTGGGATTTGTCTGCAATAACACAGATGATCAAAGCAAGAATTCGCCCCCTGGTTTATTTTTGTTGGAGTGTGACTAACGACCTGTAATACAAGAGGAATTAGTTCTCAGATAATTGATTGTTTTATTGTAGAACAATTAATTTACCAAACAACAAATCAGTCAGTATGATGAATACTAATTTGTCTAACTAATTTAATGAAAATCACTGGCTTGGGGGTTGGGTGTTTCCTGTTCTGGGGGTATGTTTTTTATAGAACACAGCTGGCTCTCTGAAGACACGTGCAGTCCAAACATTCAGCGGCATTGTACTGTTAGAGCTTCTCAGACTGATGTATCCTTGGCAGTGGCTCTTTCTATCCCTTTTAATAGTGCACTATTGTGTTTTCAGCTACCTATAACGAAAAGATTTGAAAGCGTAGCACCCTTATGAAACTGGAGCTCGAATGTTCTTACACTTAACTAGCGTGTAGCATTCTGTTCTCTGACTCCACAGGGTGACAAAGATGTTCCATATTGCCTCTTTGATGGACATCGCCTTCACCCATCTGTTCCTTTGCCTGTGCCCATTCCGTTGAATCCCTTCTCTCTTAATTGGACTTTGCTCTGGCGCACGCCGCTTTAATGGGTCGCGTCGTGACCATTTACCCGAACCTCTGCCGACGTGAAAGGAGAGCGTTTTGTACAGCAGGGTGATGGGGCTTTCCTGGGTTCCCATCACTTGCATAAAGACTGTCAGAGATTGATAATTCCAGGCCCGCTTCTTGTGCTCTGAGAGAGGCTCTGCTTTCATTGTCAAAATCCCCACTACGGTGGCAGAGCCATGAACCCGGCCTAGAGTGTCGATTCATTCCTGTCCTCGACTGACACCGCTTTATGTCACTGTGGTTCTCACTGGGAACGTCGTGTAATGTTGAGTTTGCTGCCTAGCCAAATATCGGTGTATCATCGGCCCCTTGCCTGGCATGCTGCTCTGTGTGGGTGTATGACTACCTACGCCACTATGTATCTCTGGTTAACATTAAGTGTCATGTTTTGTCTCACTGCAAGCATCCCCGTGTCACGTACAGCTAACAGTGTGATTCATCCTGCTCTGGAGACGCTGGGATATCTGTCCGGTTCAACTGCCTGCTGCTGCCCCCATCTTCTCCCGTTGCCTCTGGAACTTGAGGAGGTTCCACCTGTACCCAGTGACACGAAACCCAAACAGACAGGCTGCTGCTGTATTTATCCAGAATCAGACGGAAGGGCTTGCATCACTCTGCACCTCACTACCCTTCATACACAATTTTCACACTTGAGGAGCCGACAGGGCAACTTGGGTGTGGAGGAAGGCAGATGAGAGACCTGTCTGATTTCAGTATTGCTAATCCACTCTAATTCTCACCTTGGCAACTAATGGCATCACCTAACCAGCTATCAAATTCTGCTTCTTGTAATCTCAAGCCTGTCCAAGAATCGATTGTTGAACGGTCCCCCTCTCTCATCCTCTTCCTCCGGCTGTCTCATATGACCTAGGCACCTTCCAATCAATGCTGTCTCACCGTGGCCTTTGAGTGGCTGCTCTCTGTACTAGCTCCACCACTAATGGAAGGTAGCAGCCAGCGCCAAACGTGCATCTGTTTTCGCCAAGTACCTGCCAGTGAGTGCACTTATTAAAGGCACATGTTTGGAGCCAATCTAGTCCACTCTTCCGCCTTTAGACTGATAATTAAATAATAAAGTAGGTATAGTGTGCAGCATCACAGCAACAAAAAGCGAAGGAGACTAGAAACGAATCGCAGAAGAAATCCTGATTTGCTGTTAGTTTTTATATCTCATACCTCAAATTAAAAAAAAAAATCTGCTTCACCACTTGTATTCACATCCTTATTTTTCTCACAGTAACAATAGTTTTTGCAACGTCAATGTTAACAACGGTATTTGTATATATACCTGGACTGTATGTGCATACTCTCAGGACAGAGGGTGATGATAAACAGTAGTGAATGCAACATATAAAGCATCATAATTACAGTAGTTAAACAAAGCAAATTGAACATTAACCTCCGTTCCAGTCAATGGAAGAACAATCAAATCAAAGAAGTTCAATCAAATGAGTGTAATGGTGATGCATTACTATGGTAGAAATCTGTGGCAATGCGTCATATTAGTATTTCGTAAAAGGCTCGAATCGTGATTCAAATGCCTCATATTAGTATTTCGTAAAAGGCTCGAATCGTGATTCAAATGCCTCATATTAGTATTTCGTAAAAGGCTCGAATTGTGATTCAAATGCGTCTCCTTGTGATAACAGTAAGGTAGCTTGATAGATCCTGAGGCAGCATCGGTACTTATTTCAGGTCCCAGATTATGTCATCTAAGGACGTGCGTATTCTAATTCAGCATTTTGATGGCTGTCTTTGGGGGGGGGGCGGGTCTCCTGTGGGCTTCTTCCCGTTGGGGTCCTTCTACTAAACACCCATGTCTTCTCCCCCAGTAGCTGATACACACATCCAGTTACTGGCAGGTCGCGGTGTTGCTATTGCATTCAAAGCAGCAATCGCCTGGGCCTGAAGCGGCCTCTGAATTACTGCTGTGCTGAGCACCCACCCGCAGAATGTTGTTCTCGAGCATGCTTTCTAGACAGCCTCCTAATCTCATCTTCAGACATAATTGAATGTCAGTCATCACATAATAATTCTCTTCAGCTTTCAATTAGCATATTGGTTTCAGCATTGCGACAGTGACTCGTGTCGGGGAAAAATAATATATATATATTTACTTTTGCAGTTAGGAGTTATTAGAGTAGGTAATCTAAATGCAAATAATGAAGCGAATGTGTCGGGGGGGGGGAGTTATTCTGCATTATTTTGCAGATTTGATATGCAATTGAGTATTTCAGTTCCTTTCATTCTCCCATTATAATCCATTGATTGGGGATCTTCTACTCCAAAGCAGATTTGTGGTGATTTTGAATGGGGTTGGGGGCTGATGG
>JAACJT020000016.1:18888190-18916834 GCA_009936485.2 Gymnarchus niloticus | reverse complement strand
GCTAATTTAAGGTAATTCAGACATGCCAAGTCACCTAACTGCAGGTCTTTGGGTAGTGGGAGATAACTGGAGTACCCCAGGGAAAACCGTGAGACCAGGCTAGAACATGCAAACACCATACACACAGAGCAGAGGTGGACCACCCTGAGCCCACCTGTTATTCGTTGGTCTTCAAGTAGTTCTTGCAGATCTTTGAGGTATGTTTGGGGTCATTATCCTGGTGCAGTTTGAATCCTTCACCACAAAGATGCAGAGGCAAGGGCATGACTCTGAAGAATGGAGTGGTACTTTTTCCATTGTCAGGATGCAGTCGGTTTGGTGCAGGCATCCAACTCCAGATCAGCCATCTGAATACACCCAGACTTGAATATTCCAGCCACCGTGTCTCTCTGCTGCTGCACTGTGGTATCAGTTTCTTCTGTTCAGCTCCTTACATAAAGCCTCTTGTTACTGCTATAAATCGCAAGCTTGTGTTCATCAGTAAATCATATCAGTAAATAGTAATCCACCGTGAAAAGACCCAAACCTCTTTTTGTATGTCATTTTCTAAGCAATTGTTGTACCGAGCGCTCATTGGCTAACATCAGAGTAGAATTCACTAAGATTAATATGCTGCTGTGTGGCGTGATGGCCCTAAGTATGATTAGTTGTACGTCGCACCTGTATGTGTTTGCGTATGCTGTAAATAGAATATAGGGCATGTCATGGGGTACGTAATCGAACAGACCAAATGAAGAAACTGTCAGACTATATGTCACCTGTTCGTCCCAGTCATGCCCTCCTAGGTAAGACAAACCCTGTCTGAGAATGAGCATCATTGTCACTACCACGTTTGGGGGCTGAGACGCAGTTTGACTATTTGCCGTGCGGTATTAACAAACAAAAAGACTTTTTTCTACATCATGATCAGTTATCAGTCATGCTAGGAATGAGATGTAGAATCTCACAGGCGCTCCAGTATGCAACTTCCTGTCACTGGGTCACATTTTAATATTTCCTCCACGATGACCAACCAACGTCCCTTTGATCCACTGCGGTTGACATTTCCGGTTCAATTGCAGACGTTTTAACCTGTGTCCGCTGCTAATGTACGCCATTTATTTTGTTGATTTGCATAAGTGCTCGTTCCCACATTAATTGTCACACAGCACCTTCAGAGACTGACTCAGAGAGGGGCTTTAAAGGGGAGAACTGCATTACACACAAGGACAGGAAGAGGGAAAGAATTAGTGCAATGTACAAACCCTTAGCTTAGCTTTGCTGTGCTTTGAAGGGACTTTTTGTCCTATTCCCCATTCACGGAACCTGAAGGAGAGGTTTATGAAGCATGAACAGCCTGCTTTTATTTTTTAATTCTCCTTCTGCCTGAAGGACGTCTTGTAGGTATTGATGTCAGAAGAGAGATGCAGCATCCTGGCTGTTTGTTCGCGAGACCTCGGTGGGCTGAAGTCAAAAAGTGCAAGGTTCTAGCAGGATTTGCCTCGGTTCCTCAATAAGAGTTCCCTATTTGTGAGAAGGGAGTGGGTAAGAACTCACCTTTGCTGAGTGGTGTTATATATTGCATTGGGCTTGGCAGTCGTATGTCTGAGTGGCTTGCGTCTAGAGCTGTGCGTGTCTGTCTATCTTTCCATTTGTCTATCAATAAAAACTGCGTATGCAGTACATGATGCTGGTGAGCCCAGAGCTTGTCCCAGCAATTACAGCTAGGGCACAAGGTGTCCACCCCGGAGAGGAGACAATTCCATCACAGAGTACTGTGTATATACATAATGTATTTTATTAAAGGGCTGAATAAATCCGTATCTTATCTATTATTATGACATTATGGAAACAAAGTGGATACCCTGATTGGCATCTCACAGGAAATGTATGCTAACATGCTATGTATGGAGTTGTGAAATGTTGAGTTTGAAATCTCAGCTGATGTGAAATTCAGCAGGCTGTCATTACTAATCCCCTAGTGTCTCTTAAAGAGTAGCGTTGGTGTAAAGCATGCTTGTATGACCAACAAAGTGTGTGTGTATGTGGTGGGGGGTCTTAATTGCATTTACGTTTAGCTAATGCTAAATAAAATGTAATTTATGCATATTTGTACAGTTTGACGTTACACCAGCGCCAAAACAAGTTTCAAATCCATATCTTTGACTACTGGGCCGCATTGTTTTCCTTTGCTATGTGCTTTATGAGACGTGGTTGTTTTGGTCGGATTCGTACACGAATGAGTTATGGGTGAGAAGTGCTACTGCTTCGCGCTTTGCCGCCGTCTTCCACGCCTCAGTAGCTGGCACTCGCCATGCTAGGCCGATCCGCACGCTTTGCTTCTCGGTCGCCACGCACCGCTGCGTTTACAAAGAAGCCGGCAGCAAAATATTTGCCTTTCGGCGGCAGGGGAGCGTCTCGGCCTTTCTGGTGATTTGGCGCTACGCTACGGTGTTCTGCGAGGCAGGCGATGGTGTTATTTCGCTTGCAGTTTACCAAGTAGCGCCATTTAAAAAATATATATATATATTTTTTTTTGCTACCGAGGACACCCTGCTTCATGCATTTAGGTTTAATCCTTTATGTTTCTCTGATTTAAGTTGATTTTATTTCTCAGTTTAACCAGTCGATTAATTGTAAAGAATCTCGTTGCTGCTTTGTTTGCTGAAAGTTCCCAGTGAATCGATAGTGGTGGTACATCTTGAATATATACAGTTTGGGCAAAAGGTGTTAATGTTTCTGTCTCTCTCCGCATGCTTTGACCCCTCCTGCTATCTGGGAACAAATTGCAGTGTTATATATTGAAAAACATGGCATTCTAGGAACAGCCAAGATCTCTTCTCTTAAAAGGCTTCAGCTAATCTTCTTCAAATATAAACAGTATTTAAATTTTAAAGAGTAGTAAATTTCATAGTGTATTGTAAAAATTTGAAAATTACACTTTTTTTTTTTTTTTTTTTAAAGCTGCGTACGTTATGTTCACTCGTGACATGTTAGTTACTCCTTTACCCCAGAACCAAAAGCAGTTCTGGTCGCTTCTGACGCCATGAGAGAGACTACTGGGTAATTCACCCCCCTACCCCCCGTCATGTTTCCCACTTGCTCCAGATGAGTGTAGGAGCGCACACCAGGGCTAGAGGGTGTACCTGTCTACTATGGAAGATGTGATTGGGTTAAAGAAAGCACTACTGACCCCATCTTTATATGGGGTGGGGGGTCTGTAATGCCAGTAGTACCCTGGTTTTCAACATCATTGAAAGCCACGATCAAAAGAGTGATCAGGAATTTATAATGAACTGTCCAGTTTATGGGACAAGGCATGATCCAGGCTTGTTCATCCAGCCCCTTCATTATGTTCTTTCTTTCCCACCCCTAAATTTGGACTGCTTTATTTACTGGTTATTAAATGCAGCATATTTACATTCATGACCTGTGTAACATTCCAATTGACTTTTGCTAATAAAAGAGATTAAAATCTGAAAAGATGAATTGATTAATGAGTGTGGCAAACAGCAGCACTGCTGGTTTCTAAGCATTTGAATGGGGAAACCTTTACATGCTGGACAGTGTTGATGTGTGATGTCCTTCACCCTCCCATCTAAAAATCGACCCTCAAAACAAACAACAACAGATGAACCAACAAAGATTATGCAACAACGTGGGGTTGGAGAAGACAGACTCAATATCTGCAATACGATGAAAGGTGATTGAGATGAGCTGTTCTGAAATGAAATGAAGCCAGTGAAGACTATTTATGTTGTGTTGACCTTGATTGATGTCACATCACAGCGTTTAGAGCTGCGGCTGAAGCCAAGACCCCAGTGCCTCCCTATGTACATCTGGATTGTTTGTCCTTTCTGGTGTCTCTGTGACATGCGTGAGTGTCAGATATAAGAAACAGTGGTTGAAAAAGCAGACTTGGTGCTGCCCCCAGAATCCAAGATGGCGCCGTTCTGTGGCGACACGCTACGAGTTGCAAACTTGGAAACTTGGAGAAAGCCAGCACTTCTTGTGTGTTTTCAGGTTCCACCTATTTTTGAATTTGAGATTATAGATTGCTTACAATAAAATAGGAGTTAAGTCAATTGGATTTACAAGTAGCAATCAAAGGGAAGTATCCCACTAATATAGCTACGTGTGTGTGTGTGTGTGTGTGTGTGTGTGTGTGTGTGTGTGTGTGTGTGTGTGTGTGTGTGTGTGTGTGTGTGTGATTGAGCCTATATCAATCCCTGTGCTGGTGGCCTAGGCTCAGTCCTGTATGGTCTGATAGCCTACAGTAACCTAACTGATGAAAGAAGTCCCCTGGTCATGTGGGGGATGAGGGTGAGAAGCTTGGCTGTAATCTTTGACCCAGAGGAGCTCTGGCTTTGTCACCTGGGGGGGGGCTGAGCACCCCTGTCTCATGACATGGCAATGCAGTGTCGTCATGGTAACCAAACCAGAATAGGCAGCGTGATCCGATCACGAACACACACAGTTCACACATCTGATGATGACGTAGCGACAGCTGATTTAGACCCCTGCCTTAAATCATCTCACATTCGGTATTTCAGTATTCAGGTGACATTTCATTAGAGGTAATTACTTGCATCAAATGGAATTTGTTTGAACTTTTAAGAATGTAAGATGCTTGCATGGTAACAACTTGGTTTTGAGCAGTGATGACCCACCAATGAACACGTGTCCATGTGGAAAAGGAAAAATTACTCTGAATTTTAAAGGGGAAAGCGGGAATCTCATATTTCAAAGCAGTAAAAGAAGACTTTATCATCGGTTATTGTCTGAGGCTGGTTTTCTTTTCCTCATAAAGTGCAGTCTCGGTGGTCTGAGTGGAAACATAACCTTTTCAACTGAGTGTCAGGAGACAACTCAGAATACTCTCTGTGTCTGGGCAAAATAATAATAATGATAATAATGACAATAATAATAGTCATAATAATAATAAATTGTGTGTGGCATCAGGTGATGCTCCGAGTTGGTAATATAGCAGTATGTATTATTATTTTAAATGTGAAGATTGCATTTTGGTAAATCTCATTTGGAATCAACCTACATGTGTTCATACAGAATGATAAATATTGGTTTAATAACTTTTGGGTTTTGGGAAGTCACTAAAATGATAAATATTTTTGTGAATAATGGTGTGTTCACGGGAATGCTATGCAAAATTGGCCATCGGGACCTTTTTAAAATTCAAAATTCACTACCCAGAGGCTTTCTGTCCCCCCACAGGGAGCCGTTATTACCATCCCAAGGATTGATTGAAAGGGCATGCGAGAGAGAGAGGGAGAAGGCGAGGGAGGGCAGGAGGGGGGCTGGGAATAACAAGCGTGGTTCATTTGCCGCACGCTAGAGGCCAAAGGGGGTGTTAAGTCACCGTGAGTTCCTGTACTTGGCCAGGCCCCCTCATTAGCCCAGCTGAGCCACTAGGGGGTAGGTAGGTACAAAGCAAATCAGTCACCTGGTATTGCGCCCTCTGTGTGCCTAGAAGAGTTACACCCATTTCGTTTTCTGTGGTATTTCTGCTTTGAAATGTCTCATTAACACACATGCCATATTTGCTTTAACGTATGACTGGGCTGGCAGGGTGTTTCTAAACCTGTTGAATGCCTGATACCCTCCACAATACCACTGAATACCAGTGCCGGCATTGCAGTCAATTCTGTGTAGGGTCAGGACCCCATTCTAATATACGGTTTCGTCCGGTCAGGTGATTTTCACCACACGAGCTGGCCTACTGTCCCCGCATCTGGAGCTTGGTCTTGTGACCGATGCAACTGTCCTGTAATAGACATTGTGTTTCCAAGGAATTGAAGTGCACCGGACATGACCAGACTGATTGCGGCCCAAATGACCACAGCAAAAGCACAAGATGCGTCCCCAACAAAAAACACTACCGGGTCATCCCACCCCGCTTATCGTTCAGAACACGACACGGTGTTTTGGGTCTGAAGCAGGAACAGCAGCAGTGTAATAGCCGTATAGATGAAATTCACAGGTCGGATATGTTGTCCTTCATAGAACAGCCCACGCTAAGCTTCAGAACAGCCTCCTGGGTAAAAACGACAGCACTCAACTCACCTGCGGAGCCCCTCCTCTCTCCCTACCACACCTAAAAATAAGAAGAGACACCCAGTTCCACCTGTTGCTCTGTGCCAGCTGGCCCCCAACTGCTTATTTCTCAACTCCAGCAAAAGGCGAACGAAAAAGAGGACCACGAAAGAATTGTGATTTCCATGACATGCTCGCTTCATGGGGGCGGAAGCAACAGGATTTTAACCATTACCCAGACAGAAAGGACAGTGTTAAGTCTTACACATTCCGTCGTGTGTGGAAAGGAGCTCTACAATTTGTTTTGTCTAAGGAAAAATCATTGAAAGAATCTATGGTGCATGACTAGTCACCAGTCCATAAAAATATACGTGTTTCTGCAGAACCAGCTCTACAAATCTGCAGCTTGTGGGCCAGATTAACCATTGCCACTCTACCTGCTTCTAGTGAAATAAAAGCATTGGATTACATTGGATTACAACCCTTGGCAGAGGTTTGGGGCCTCAAGACAGTCCATAAAACTTGATCTATTGTTGTAACAAGATGGCCGACATCTTGCTGAAGAGCTGTCCCCGTCTCCCGTAGCCTAGGGCCCCCTCGACACAGAATCTGTCACCGTAACAAAAGGGACGTAAACAGCCGAACAGGGGAATATTTTATGAGCTCTGGCCCCTCATTCATATTTACATAGTAGACATCACATCCATTATCACCACGAAAGGGATCATGACCACGTTATTACATTTTAAATATTCACACTGTGCTGAAATTGCTCTTTATAATGTCAGCTGTTCAAAGGGCAAGCTGTTAGCAGAGAACAGCAGACAGTGGCAAGGAAAGTGGTATGAATGCATAAACCACTGTCAAAACCTGTGTTGGCTGGAGATGCCCCCCTTCCCCCATCATAATTTCAATCAGCCAGTTGGGTACATTATTTTTATTTGAGTGGGGGGTGCATCAGATGGGAAATGTCAGGTGACTGTGGGGGTTGGGGTTAATTTGGGTCCCTTGCCAATCATTCCCCATGTTGATATTACCAAGTGTTATGTTTGTTTTACCCCATTAACCCAGAACGGAGAGTTCTTAGCTTACATTGTCCAGTTCCTGCCAATTTCCTGTATGTCCCCATGACGTGTAACCCTGTTCATCGACTCTTCTTACATATTATCTTATTCACGGCATGTTTATTGCATGAACTACCATTAGTATTCATGAAAATTGTACATATTTTAGCTCCATTGTGAGTATTAGTGTGAGTGCGGTGGTGATCCGTAGTATTTAATTTAGCCTTGTTGAAATTTTGAAACACATCTTCATCCACGACCGTACTATATGACTTGTTTACGCTGCTCATTTCCGGCCAATAAAGCGCCTTTAATTTGAGACTTGAATTGGATTTCATCTCCTGGCCAAGCCATCACACCTTACTACTGCTATTAAGGTTTCCCAAGTTTGTGTGAAGTTTATATTTTGTAGGTCCTTGGAGTACCGAAGTAAGAAAAATAAATTTTTGCTTCACTGTGACTACGATGGTCTACCATGTGGTTTGGACAGATAAAAAAAAAGGGATTTTACCCTATTACACATGCATAAAGGATTAGAGCAGGCGTGCTCCTCAAGGGTTGCCATGGTCTTCTCTCCTTCTCTCTTCCTCTCTCTCAAAATAAGGACACAACTCACGCATTGGCCAAAAGAAAATAAATAAATTCACAATCTAACTTTTCTGGCAGTTGTTGAACACTGGGTTAGATATTGCTTCACTTTCACAATTTGTGTAGAGTGCTGCCACGTCAGGTTGCCCCTGGTAATATGCATGTGATCAGTGGTTGGTTGAATGTTTAGGTACCTACTCAGTGAGTGAGTTACTGTGTGATGGGTAACAGTATCACCACACACCTCTGGAGCTGAGTGTCTGATCTCCACCACTCTGATGTGTGTGTGGACTTTGCATGCTCTCCCCGTGTTGTGTTGGTTTCCTCTAGGTAGTCTGCTGTAGTCCTCTGGTCCAAAAACACGTGGTCAGGTGAGCTGGCATCTCTCAATTGCCTATCCATTTTGCTGCCGTGACTCGTGCACTGTGCTTCCTGGCATTGACTCCAGACTCTCTGCGACTCTTTGCCGGACAAGGGTTGGGAAGAGGGGAGATTCCAACTAGACATGCAGGAAACATTTTCCGTAGATTGTTATGGCTCAGCAGAATAATTTGGATAATAAAGGTTTTTAATATTCAAACAAATTTCTCCTCTCATTACTGGCGTGTGTTGTGTTTGTTTTGTGTATTCTCAGACCGTAAAGCCTTAATAACTAAATCTGTTTGTTTTTTCTTTTTTCTTTTTTTTTTGGTCTGTGCTGCACTGGGCTTCAGGCTGAATGATGTCCACATTCTCAACAGCCCCTTCATTACTGGCCACCAGAGACCCTCCATAGCTCACTGCCTCAGCCCTGGCTGTTTGCCTCTCTGGAGTATCTGGCCCTCCTTTCAGCAGTCGAAAGAGCGGCAACCGCTACAGGGACCTAGTTTTGATTAATAGGCCTGATAAGTAAAGCCCCCGCCCCCACCCCCCTGGCTCCCGGATAAGTGTGTCTGCCTGACCAACGGGGCATCGGCATCATTTGGCTCCCGCCCTGGTCTCGGCTGACGGGTCCCCCGACCTGGCACATACTGCCCAGCGTACGCAGCTACCTGGGGCCACAGCTGATTACCTCAGAGCTCTGACTGATGACTGGCACTGAGAGGGAGGGAGGGAGCTAACAAGTGACAGAACGGGAATCCAGTGAGAGAATGAGGCACACTGGCAGAACTGAAAAGGGGGTGAGGAGGAGCGAAAGAAAGGCTAAAAAAGGCAAGATGGAGATGGGAAAGCGAGACAAAATACGCAGGAAAGAAACAATGGAAATCGATAGACAGACACCTGGGAGTAAAGTGCCTCATGATGGAAGCAGTGGTGTCATTGGCTGCGGCATTATAACTGCTGTGTACAAAGAGAGCCTTCAGTCGAAACATGCCTTTGCTTACAGTGCCAGGAAATCAGACTGGACTTGATGTGATGTACTCACAAGCAGGCCACATGATGCCTGTCACATGATTTACAACTCTTTTTGTTGGATTACTGAAGCAATTTGTCAAAGCTGTGTTGTGGCCCAGAGTCATCCATCCATCCATCCATCCATCCATCCATCCATCCATCCATCCATCCATCCATCCATCCATCAGTACATCTTGAATTGAGAACCTGGAGCCAATCCCTTGAAGCAGAGGGTACAAGGCAGGGCAATACCCTTAGGACAATCTTGAAACACCAGTTTACCTAACCCAGCAATGTATACACACACGTGTGTCTCTGAGTTTGACCCTGAGCTCCGTTATGACAAGTATCAGAGCCCCGCAAGCCCACGCTGCTTAGCAGAACAGCAATCCATATAACATAGTAAAAACTACAGAAATCCATATCTGTTGAATTCCGTGCCCCCTTAAAGCAGTTAAAGCATTTGTCTTTGAGCTTAGTAACGTGAGTACAGTTTTGGTCTTTGACTTGAGATTTGCTGATATCACTGCAGTGTACTGCTGGAATGTGTTTCTGGAAGGCTGAAGCCTGCATTTTGGGAGTGCCTCTGTCAGCCTGCCATGAAATTAAAACACAATCTAGCATTAATGAGCTTACTCTACACATTGTTTACTTGAAGGCCATCCATGTCAAATCTCCTTGTTTCAATTGCTTAATACCTTGTGTAAATTACTTATACATTTCAATTTTTAAAATGAATCCTTTCTAAAAAACAATAGAACAGGAGTGTTCATGTGTTACAGTTTGTTTATGTTTTCACATCAATGGCTCTAAAAGAGTCCAGTTGTACCCACTGCTATAGTTAGCCAGTGGATGGAGTCGTTTACTGTGCCTTTCTAACATCAGTGTGACCACAGTGCCTCGGTGTATCCCCACATCTCACATTTGCAGACTGGCTGGCAGACTCCCATGAATCAGGACAAAAATTGTATCTGGTCAAGTTTCCTCCAACGGTGACGGGAGAAACTCTGCCGAACCTCACATCATTCCCCACAGATGTGGGCGTCATAAAAGAGATATTTCACAGCAGCAGTATGCTGCATACTCATGGCGGGGTGGTCATGGTAGATAAACCGTGAACCTGAGGTCTACTACTGAGCTGTCTTTCCGGTAACTTCTGTTTTTTTCTCTTCATCTTCTGTATTTTACCACTGTTCATTAGGACATTACTGCACAGAACTGCATCCCTCTACGGGTATGTTTATTGCTTGAAGTAGTCCCAGAATAGTCTGGCAAAGGTATATTGTTCTGATGAGTTCAAGTGGAGAACTCTAAGCACCCCTTCCTCAAGTGGCTGTTATTCTGGGTGATTTTCACTGCCTGTTCAGTCTGAGCTCTCCATACTGAACAAAGTTCCTAGAGGGCGAGCCTCTTAGCTGGGTTCATCCCTAACAGCTCCTTCCTGTGAGAGCTTCTCATGACTCATCAGCAGACCACAGCCACATGACCTGAGTCTACTCCTCAGTAGATTTCCTAATAATGATGGAAGAGCATCATTCACTTCCTCTTTTCATATTCTGGTGACAATTATGGTTTAAATTCCTGTCCCTCAACCCTGTCATGTTCAAGGCTGTATAATTATCTCCTTAATTGCTGCTGGTGGTCACAATAAAAGCAAGATGTACCCCAAGATGGCTGAGAAGCTATTTTGCACCAAAACTGAGCAGAAGTTGTAGAACTGATAAGCATGAATGCCTTGAGAAAGTAAAATATACTTCCTTTAATATTAATGTGTGTTGAAACTCTTGTTTGATCATGATTCAGGTGAAATTCAGGTAAAATTCGCTAGCTGGAGCCTCAAGTTGTAGAAGTAAGTAACTTTTAAATGTATCAGGCTTGTTTTTGGGTGCTGCAGTCTATCTAAACACCACTTCATCAATAATCTGGTTACTAGTGACTCCACAGTATTTCAAGTTGTACCTCATCCATTTGTTGTTATTTTGTGTTATTGTGTGTTTGTGTGTGTCTGTGCCATGTTTATATTACCTTGTGAGGACAAAGTGTCCCGAGGAGGTAATAAAAACTGACAGTTTTGCCTTGTGGGGACATTTGTTGTGTCCCCACAAAGGAAATCTCAATTTTATAAAAAAAAATTGTGCATGCAATCAAAAAACCAAAAGGGCCAAAAGTCTTGTATTTTGTTGTGTTACTTGTGGTTAAGGTTAGGGCTGGATAAATGTTAGGGTCCTCATAGTTAGTATTACGTTTAGGCACATAGAAATGAATGGAAGCTCCCCACAAGGTTATAAGTAAGTGTGTGTGTGTGTGTGTGTGTGTTTCTGTTTTTGATCCCAAGAATCAACACAACCGAACTGTAATGAACTCAAGCTGATTTCCCTTCATATTATAAATGTTCATTTCAGGTTAATCTATTCCAGAATAATCAATCTGGCCAAATCCATGCTGCTAATTTTCTGCGTTGCCTATCCTGATCTTTTTTGCCATTGGTCCTGGGATGAGTGCAGGGCTATCCTGGGGTCCCTGAGCCATATCGTCATCATCAGGGAAACAGTGACAGACGACAGCAGAGAGAACTTAGGAGCAGGGGCCAGGGGGTGGATGAGATGCATGGAAGGAGACAGCGGAAGGCTCCTCCTTGTGGCCTCAAATTTCCTTATGATCTCAAATGAAAAGTTAGATGGGATGAGTGAGAAATGGGAGACTGTATAGTCCCTCTACTTAGGATACTTATTGCCTTGGATGTCTAACTGACTTATGAACTTGTCTTGGCTGCAGTTTGAAGTCAAGAAGACGTACACATTGTGCTCCACCTCACATGCCCTGTAAGACCGAGATCCTTGTTATGCTTGTCCTTAGCATCTCACTTTCTAAACACATAAATGGGAGGTGAGCAGTTTGCTTATGGAAGCACCTTCCTGATCAGATAGATGACAAATGATTTCAAGGCTCTCAGTATGTTCATGTAATTTCATGTTTCTATTAACAGTTTGTTGGTAGCAGACTAATTGGAAGTGAATGTATCCAGTGAATGTTTGTGTATGTTTGTCTGGTATGGTTGTTAATATTGAGTGTGCATGTGCGACTTTTTGTGTGATGGGCCTGTGATTGTGTACATGTGAGTTTATGGTGGAGTTGTCTGCGTCTGTGTGTCTGTCTGTGTGTGTCATGATATTGAGTATTTTTAGTCAATTGACAGGCAAGGAGGGGATATCAGGGTGTAGGTGTGTGTGTGTGTGTGTGTGTGTGTGTGTGTGTGTGTGTGTGTGTGTGTGTTCATCCATCCGTATGTTTTAAACTTTTAAACCAGCATTGTTCAACACATCGAGAGTCATGGAGGGGACAGCACCATGCTTCTTGTGTGAACGTATGTGCGTTTGTGTGTGCATGTGTGTAGATGTCCCTCTTTGGATCTCAGTGTCATTTGCTGTTTTATTAGGCTCACAGGGGGAAGCCTTGTCCCTCATGCAGCACCACGCGACTCCAACTGTGTGACTCCAAATTGCACTCTAATATTACCACAGCAGCATAATACATTGCTAACATTAGCTTTTTAAAAGATGCCATTCTAATTCCTCTTGCCCTTGTTTTTTTCCCTCGGCACACCCCTGCCCATGTGATTTCCATTTTAATTACAAACTAAGTATTTTAGTTAATGACAATGGAGTACACAGATTATTTTTCTGTTTTGTTATTATTGGGAAGATGATTATTCCCTATGAAATTAGCATGTGCCGCTGTAGGAAATTATTTGTGTGTGTGTGTGTGTGTGTGTGTGTGTGTGCGTGCGTGCGTGCGTGCGCCTAGCATACACATGAGGTGTTTCATCAGTTCTTCTTTTGTTCAGTTGCAGATGTTCAGATCACTTGTAATCAGCTGCAGTAACATTTTGCCACAGTTAAAAGGAAGCTTTTTTGTGCTTCCCAAAGTAAGTTGGACTGTTAATATAAATGGCTGAGATTATGAGATTACAGCAGCAGACTTTTCCTGTGTCTTGGCTAAAAGCTGTACCCAAACTTAGTGTACGACAACACTCCCTAACAAGCAGTGTATGTGCGTCAAACGTCAGTGTGTGTCTTAATTGTGTGTTACGACTCAATTTCTCGATTCATACTCAGCTGGGACACCAGGATGTCCCCTGCCTCATTCCCTGCTTCCTGGGATGGACTTCAGGTTTCCCATGATGCGTTACTGGTTATGGAATATGACTAAAATGTCTTGGATGGTTTATTTCATCAAATATTTCGATTATTCAAGAGATATCAAATTCAGGCTCAAGTTATTTTGTTAGGAAATATCTAAACTCCTAGAATGGATCAAATTTGCATTGATGTTAGTTGCATGTGAATGTATTTATTTAGCGAGCTTTTTTGTCCAAAGCAGATACAACACAGCATGTAGCAGTAAGGAGCTACCTAAGGCTATAGGTGCAGCTAGGCTGAGTGTCCATCGAAGGATCAGCAAACAAATTGCTGGTTAGCACTGGATTAAGAGATATACAGCATCTTTCATAGCAAGGTCAACCTAGCAGAAGTGATTATTAATCAAAACCATAACTAAGCTCTTAGAGGTCCAGCACAAAAAAGTATGAACAGGGGGATGGTCAGGACAGGAAAGGTCAGTTGCTGGTTGAGTTAGAGGTATTCTTGGATGAGCCTTGAGGAATTTCTTGAAGATTGACAAGGAGTTTGTAATTAGTTGTAATTAATGTAGGTGGGCAGATCATTCCACCATTGAGAGACCTCACATGAGATTCGTCTACGGTGAGACTTCTCATGTAGAGGTGGGATTACCAGATGGTGGTGGTTAGCTGACCAAAGAGAGCGAGGCAGAATGTATGTTGTGAGGAGTGACTCAGTGGAGGTGGGTGCCAGTTCAGTGATGGTTCTGAAGGGCATCATCAGGGTCTTGCGGTGGGCACCTATTGGGAGTCAGTGAAGGGAGACAAAGAGAAGTATAACATGGGAGCATTTAGACTGGTTGAATACCAGACATGCTGCTGCAATCTGAATCATCTAGAGTAGCTTAACAGTACAGGCTAGTAGCCCAGCCAGCAAAGAATTAAAATAGTCTAACTGGGAGATGACAAGTTTAAACATTTCGTCCTCAGATGGAAACTGATGTATAAGGAGTTTGTTCTGGATAAGATGCTCTGGGTGATTCAGGAGACATCACCATTACAGCAATGATGATCTTCACCATCCAGGTTGCTAGAGCAGCCAGGACCGTAGAGCTGTGATACATGTTGAAATATCAACCATTCCCTTACGGCTGTCATATCTCATTTATGAGCTGGACTGTTCTGCCAAGCCTTTCCTGTGATTAATCAAATTAGTGCAGAAGTCTGTGCATGAGAACTGAAATCCATTGGCAGTGAAATCTGTAAGGCATGCTGTAGCACATGAAGTCACCCTCTGCTCACCCGCAGCCTTGGAAAACCCTGCCTCTTCGTCACACAAATTTGGTGGGAACACTTGTCAGACCAAGGCCTACCGACTAGTCTGGCTTCTGTCAGAGGGAGAGGAGAGGGTTTTCTGACTGCTCAGTCATGTTCTCGCAAAGAAGGTTATTGTTGCACGAAGCATTCTGTTGCTCTGAATCACGGGGTATAACGCTACACTCTTTTCTGTCATCTGGAGACTGTTAGCACCACCCTTCCCCAAGGTGATTATCTAGTGTGAGTACGACGAGGGAGAAGCTCAACCCTCCTGCACTCACATGAGCCTCACTGGTAAACACACACTACTTAGCAACATGTGTTGTCTGTAGTGCTGACATTTGTTTATTTCTGTACCACAGCTATCAAACGACCCCCATTGGCCATCAAGATGCACTTAAACCCAGGAGCTATGGGTCTAAACCTAACCTTTCCCACTATTACCTCTACCTCAAGCAGTTTGGTAACCTTAGGATTCCAATGAATCATCCACTCCACCCACCATGGAAATGTCACAGCTTCACTCTGATGTATATTCTCCCAAATTTACCTCATGTCATAATTCACCCTATCTAATCTCAAGCCACTTGCTTTGACCCACCTCTGGAAAGGGTCTGGCAGTCATCTGGGCTGTTATGAGGGTTTAGCTGGCATGGTTAATATCGGCAAGCAGAACAGTGATGAGAAAGCTTCCCCTTGCCAGCTCATTAAGGCCAACACACAGGGGTCATCAAAATGCAAGGAATATGAGACCACGGTGATGAGGTTCCGTATGGAAACGCTTGAATGAGCATGGCCAGCTTCTAATACGGTCTGCTTAAGGATCAACAGTTATTTACTATGCATGGACAACAGAGAAGGTTCTGGGTGTTTACCACAGGTAAAGATGTATGGAAGGACAGGGACTCGTAACCTGTGAGACTCTACTTGAGCAGAACTTGCCCTGAATTCCTCTAATAAATATCTAGATGTATAAATAGGAGCATATTGAATAAATATATTGGCTGAGAAACCTGAATGTAATGTTTCTGCTTAAAGCATAGGGCAAGGTTTGTGGGGCCAAGGGCATACCTGAAATGTTCTCTCATAGAGAAAATAATCTGAAAGGAATAAGGCAGAGGGAGGTAGCTGAATCCATAACCCTCTACTGATTATGGAATTGGATGGATGGATGGACTGATGGATGGATGGATGGATGGATGGATGGATGGATCAAAATAGCCAAACCCTATGAGTCATTAGCATTTGGAATCATTGACAGCCTAGGGAAGATTGCAATTATCCTGCCAACTAATTAATTAGGGTTGATTGGTGGGTGGAGGGATGTGTTGAGACCTCATCACCTTGAGGAGACTACCCCACCCACATTTCTGAGGTGAGTCTGTCCTGCATTTGATCTGCGCTGATTTAATTAACACTTAAACATGAACACCTGTGTTCCAGGCTGTTAGTGAGGCCACAGCTTCACAGATGGGCCTTTGATGCCCGCGACAATGATGTGGTGTGAGGATGCCGTCCTGCCCCCCTGGTACATCATAACGGGTCTGTAAATGACAGCAATTTAATTCCACCTGGGTGACACACCTGATGAGAGCCCTCCTGATCTTTCCAGCCCGATTACAGTGAACCCCGAATCCCAGCCATAACCCCAATTACCGGGGCTCTCATCAGAGGCTTCAGGGAGTCTTATCAGTGTGTCATCTCTCGCCTCATTGGACTGGTGAGCATGGCAGTGCATCACAGCTGTGGCGGTGTGATTCTCCAATCGCTTGTGCACAAGGAGACGCGGCCATCAGTACGCCACCCCCAAGCTTGCCAAAGTTTGTTGGAAGCATGACTGAGTTGCTGCAAAGTGCGACCTATTGTCTCAAGAAGAAGGCGGCAAATTTATGGAGTATGTGTTGGAGGTCAGGTGGCAGGACACGCGAGGTATGAAATTGCAAGGACTCTGATCACAAGGTGATTTGGCTGAGCTCATCTTTAACCCAGTAGTAACAGTCTGACTAGCCTCAGTTTGTCCACTGGACAGCAAAACAATAATGAAAAAGGGTGTATCTGTGTGGGCACATCTATGCTTTGCATACAGATTAGTGTAACTGCCAATTACAGACTGGCAAATTCATATGGATTTTAGAGCATTAATGATTCTATTTTTGATTAGTCAACACATTGCACAGTTGAAATACAGTACTTAGTTGAGGGCGTTCCTAACCAATCAGTCATTCATTCTATTGTGCTGAAAGTGATGAAGCATATTAATATTACAGAAGTTCTTTCCAAACTTTGAAAGAACTTGCTAAAATGATTTGGAATTAGTTAACCATTCTTTGAGATTCATGTCGTGTCTTGACATTCCTCCATCTTGACATTCATGTAAGGACCAGCTTGTGAAGACACTCAAGTCCTCTGTAGGTAACCAAGGACCAGGTAGATATCTTAGATATGGTCAAGAGAAATTTGTTAGCTGAGAAAAGGCATTAAACTGCTAGCAATCTTAATTAATTGAACTACTAAACAAATATTCACCAAGGAACTGTTAAATACCCATCACTAAGGATTATCGGATTAACAAATCACAGGGGGTAAAAAAAAAATCAATCGCTTGGGTTTGTTTACAAGATAGGGTCATCCTGAAGAATGAAAAAATACAAAAATGATTTATTAGATCGATAACCATGATCTTTAAAGTAGCCATTAGAGCATGTTGGTGAATAGACAAGACTGAAATGTTGTATCAGTATTTTATTTTGAGTCTTTATCACATTATCTTGCCAAATCTATTTCCCCAAAAATTATCCCATGAGTGTGTTAAATGTGGTTGGAAGTCCTCCAGACTGCAGACTAAAGAAGTAGGTCAACATGAAGTTCAAGTGCCCTAGAAAAAGTGCCACTAGATTTTCCTCCTCTCATAATTAAGGGTTGGTGCCGCAATTAATCACCATTCTGTGAAGCGGTGTATGCTGGGTACTAGGGGCATGGCCTGTGACCTCAATACAGCATTGCATCACTTTTGTAATTAATGTTTGAAGAACAAAGTGAAAATGATGAATTTGTATATGGGCATGTTTATGGAGATGGGCACACAACTAGGCCTGCTGGGTAAGTACTGCTGAGACCCCCCTCTAGTACCACTTGGCTGGCCATTGCCAGCACCACCACAGCCAACACATTGCACAGGCATACTGACATCAAGGCAGCCTCCTGGGTATTGCTCAGTTTCCATTCTGGGTTGTTTGGGTTTAAGCTCTTCCTGTTTCGCCTTAATGTCACCCCCCTCCCCTCTCCTGGCTCCCAATTGTAATTTATTCAGACTGTCAGCTTGGCCTCCTTTCAAATGGCGTGTGTGCTGACATTGTGATGTGAAGCTCTGTAAAGATGCTTGGTTTTTTAGCGTTGTGAGGAAGAGGCTTCTGTTTGGGAGCTGAACTCGGGTGTTAATTGACAAATGGAAAAACAAGAGTCGAGGCTTGATACTTCCTCCCAAAGTCTAAAATAGGCATTTGAAAACTTTACTGTCATATTGTAATGGAATAAACCTGATGACACACAAAGATTGATCTATGCCTGATTGCTGCTGTACCTCAGACACATTTTGTCTTATCAAAAGTGACTTGCAAAGTAATTGCTTTATGTCCGTCTATCCATCTTTGAAACCACTTATGGTGGTAGGGGCTCGTGGGGGATCATTAGAAGGCTGGGGTACACCCTGAATGGCTTTCAATGGAAATGCACTGAAGACACATTATTACACACTCCTTGACATAGCAGGAATTAAATATCTAATTTTTAAATTAGATTAAGTTGCTCTATTGATTAAGAAAAAATAACAGCCGCATGAAATTATAGTCTTATTTTATTTTACATTTAAGGAATGTCCACAAATGGATTAAGTGGATATTATAATATAGCTCAGCATTAAAATTTGAATATAAATACTAATTAAAGAGCTACTTTTCATATTAGCACATTGATAAATGTAGCATTAAAAGTAAGCCTTTCATTAATAAAATGTACTGTTAACATTTGCAGTATGCTGCTGATATTATAGAAATAAATTTTTGAAAACTGACCTTGTGTGTAGTTGTCTTGGGTTTATATCTGAAATGAACAGGCAGTGTTTTAAAAAGACATTAAGAGAAGTGGTTAAAGATTTATGAGGTCAAGAATGAGTGTTTGTTGCAAAGTATTTCATGTGATCACATGGCTTCCATTGACCTATCAGAATCTGTGTGTGTGTGTGTGTGTGTGTGTGTGTGTGTGTGTTTGAATGATCAGTGTCAAACCGTTTCATAACCTCACAGAGGAAAATTGATATCATCTGCATATGCTTTAGTTACTGCTTGTTTTTATTTTTTTTATTTTTTTTTTTATGTGAAATACCTTTTATGAAAAGTCCATTAAGGTATGACGTTACATGAAGGTTCCTTTAAGGTTACGCTCGTGCAATCACAATCAGGACTGGTATCCTCTGCACTACGCCGTCTCTCCGCACAGCTACGGTACTCTGAGTGACAGGAGGATGTGAGAATATGGTGTTTTTTCTTTCCTCTAGCTGAAGTGGCCTTAATAGAGGGCTTGGGTTTAAATGTTTAATCGGCTGGTCTTGTTATTCCTAAATGGGAATGATTAGCGTGTGGGTTTTGAGTGAGAGAGACTCCTTGCCTCTTGGGCTGGGTCACAGTGTGTGAGGATTCGGGGAGGTTATGAATAATTGTGTGAAACAGCTCCAGCCACCCAACTGTCATTCTTTTGCATGCCAAGAAGTTTTGCCGATATTATTATTTTTTAATAAACCTTGAGGGCCGTGTCATGTCGGGTTCGAGGTGTCAGTGGGCAATGGGTTTTGTCAAAGCAAATTTGTTCCATCTGTCAGCCGCTACAGTCCTTGCTGCCGGCAGATGGTCAGACGTCCCCCCACCCACACCAGTGCGGCCAGAATATCAGCTTAAAATCACTTTTCTGCTTGGAGAGTGAAGGGGGGTTGAGGCAGATTGGAAGAATGAGAGTAGGTTTTAGAGCCCCTCCAAGACGAGAGGGGTGGGGCGTTCCTTTGTAAAGTCTCTGCAAACCTACAGGCATACAGAAAATCACACATGCAATGTCATTAATTTAATTCATCAACCCTGTGTTCCCCTGTCAGACCTTTTGTCATTAATTTGAGACCCCATGCACACACACCTAAGGGCTTGGTGAGGACAAACATTGAAACATTGTGGCTTTGAAGGGCCCCTTTCACTCCACATTTGACAGCTTTTTTTCCAGACGGCAGAAAACGAGAGAGCGGTCTCTGCGTATGCAAGATACACAGCTAAAACCACTGCACTGTGCCCTTATTATAGCACATTTAAACATTTCCAGATTTAGTTTTTCCATGCCTGCTTCAAAAAAGCAGGAATTAACATAAATGTTCTGCTATGTACACCTCTTAAAACTGAACAAATATTGCTAAACAGCCGCTTATACGATGATCTCTGATATGTGATATGACCTTAACCTGTGTGCTACCAGCTGTCCACGTTTTAGGCCAGGGAAATCCGGTCTTTTGGACTTTCTAGTTCTCACTTCCTCAGTAAAGGCAGGACTCCAGATGTAGTTCAGGCTAAGGCTCTCTCTTGTGGGAATAAATGCACTTTTCCACCGTTCTCACCTCGGGTACAGTTTTTCCTTAACAGATTGCCAGGTCCCAGTTGCTTGCGTTTTGGCAGGTAATTAGGCTTGGTCCCAACTGTCTTTAAGTCAACTCCTGGACATAAGCGAGTTCTCTCAGTGTGCCGCTGCATGGGCCAGCCCAGATGGTCCTCGGGCAGTCGGGGGTACAGCTGTCTCGACTCGCCAGTTAGGAGATAAACATGTCTGGGACTCTGGAAAGGAGATTGGGGAGGTGGGTCAAAAGAAGATAAATTTACTGTAGATTAACATGCAGCCCTGCAGAATCTGTGTAGTCTTTGCAAGGTATGGCGCGGCGTAATCGCCTGAGCCACCCGAGCATTTCAGTGCCTCGGCATGCATGTCTCACCGCCATGTGACCCCCGAACTCCGCTCCTTGTGTGCCACAGTTGGCCACATGCTGGAAGATTTGAGAGACTGGGCAACAGTAGCACAATGGCACATTTCCATATACCAAAGTGTTCCTTACAATCAGGGCTGAACAGGGAGCCAGTGAATGGTCAGGACACGCCACATAGCCTCCCTGGTTGGGCTGGTGACTCAATCAAGCCAAATTTAAACTTTGGAATTTGCGTCAGCTAAATGAGCGTAATCCAGGCACGCTCCGTCTGGGAATGACAGAGCGTGCCTGGATTACCATTTCTGAGATCCACATGAGTCACTAAAAAATAAGATTTGGGAACTTAGTTTGGAGGTATGCCAAAGGCGATGATGGATTCTAGATAGCACCAATCGGGGACGGGTTATTGACCCAAACTTGTTCATTTACAGGTGTATGTAAATTGTGTAAGCGGTGGTTAGCAGGCGGCATGTGGGCAGAACACATAATTTTCTGCAGCATTTCTGACCCGCTGTGCCGATGTTTGTTTATCCATGTGGGGTCTCAATAACAGCTTCTGCTGCCCTTTCTCCGCTTCTCCACCCCTTGGAGAGAAAATAAACAAAATTGGAAACCACCAAAGGGCCCTTAAGTCATCGATCTCTTGTTTTCTCTCAGAAATAACGCTTCCACCAGGGACATTGATAAGCCTGTTACCTGGACATGTTTTGTTGACTTTAACTGCTGTTTTATCTTCTTGCCCTTTGATATTTAGATGTTAAACACACACGCAACACATTCAGGGAAAAGTAATGAACTAGATTAAGACCCCAGAGAAAAGTATTGCATACACTGTCAGAGTGTTTCCATGTGTTGGCTTTGGGAGAAGATGAGTCCAGGTCTGTTAGAGGACAGACAGCTTCAAGGAAAGACACCTCTTAGGCCAGACTGATGCAATGACGTACAAAGATGGGATCGAGACACGACAAGATCTCTACGACACAGCGCAGATCTGTGTGAGAGAAGCTCCAGGATCTCAGGATTCTTAATTACGTGTGGGATGTCTGTAAAGGATTAGTAGATGAATCAACAAATGGGAGATCAGAAACCAGATGGCCTTCAAATGGAGAAGCAGAGGCCTGACAGGTCCTTGCAACTAGCAGAAGATGGCAAAGGATTGGAGTACATTCTTTGTAGACTTTTAAGTAGAAAACCATGAATGCAGACATAGACAAACATTTGTAATATGCCCATTAATGCATGTGTGCAGTCGAAAAGAGATACACAAGCCTACATATACAGTAACCTCTGATGTATATGCAGTGTATAAACATGGCATGCACAGTGTGGTCTGAAAAAGTATTAGTCACCAGTTAGTGTGTGAATGCGATGGTTGAGTGGGTGTGTTAGCGTGTACCTTTTATATACGTGTATGGGATTTGACGGAACATGAGTGCTGTGCAGTGCATGGAAGAGTATGGTGGTAAGAGAATACCGTTGTTAGAAAGATTACAGCATGTGCTAATGCGTATCTCATGTTGGATGGGCTCTCAGTATAAAGCAGGACACCGGAAGGTGGCTGGTGTTTAATTCTGGGGGAAAAAAAGGATTGGAAATTTGCAAACGAGTTATGCAAATAAAACGTAGACAATCATAAAGTATGCCATGCTTAAAAGTCTATTGGTACCGCATTAGCAGCATGAAATAACTGTTGGAATTAGCAGCAGAAATTCCTACCATTTATTTACCGTTCTAATAAAGGAAAAAAGATTAGGAAGTATTATTGCTTTTTAATGCTATGTTCCTGTTCCACTCCGTAGGCAGAAACGTGAACTTGATGTAGTCGAAACCTTCCCCGGCTTCTGGCAGGAAGACGTGTCGGGGGTGTAAGAAGAGCAGGAATAAGCTTTAGCCTGATTGTCAGGATGACTGGGTACAGGTGTCACCGTGACAACCAAGCCCTGTCCTCTTTTGATGCCATGTCAGAGCCACGGCACAGGCCCAGACTAATGAGCCCGGCAGCGTGACAGGGGCCGTGCAGCGCCATCACCGTCACGGGGACGGCCCGCCGTCACGGTTGGCCTTCCCATCCCTTCCCATCCTGCCACTGATGCTGAGGGGTCGGTTCCTGGCAGCATGCGGTTCAGCAGGAAGGATTGTGCAAGACGGTCGACTTGGGCTCTGATCTTATTTTTACAACAGGTGACCCCTAAATGACTCAATTTAGTTTCTGTTTTCATGCATTTTTCATGTAGACCACTCTCGCTGCTCTCAGGCTATAGCCTTTAGTAGGATTTGAACATCGAAAACTGCATATGGCTTCAATTTGTTGTTTTGCTTTCAGGACCAAACTGGTGTCTGTAGTAACCAGTAGAATTAATGAAATAGTGATAGGAATAAAAACAAGATTGTCGCCCTGCAAGACTGGCATTTTATCCATGGTGTCCCCTGCCCTGTGCCCTGTGCTTCCTGGGATGGTAAAGCTGTACTGGAAGACCAGGGTGGATGGATGGAGTGAATAAGAAATGCCACAGAATGGGGTTCTAGCTATAGGTACACATCAAAGATAACATGGACTTGATGTGGGGTCAGGAAGGTTATGCTATCGTTTTCAAAGAACCAATGACAGTATTCAGGAAGTCACTCCTTCTGATTGGCTGTTGAAGGCTCCCTTGTGGGCATTTCCAGAATTCTTTAAAATTTTAGGTCTTCTGACAGCACAGCTAAATTTAATTAAATCTGCACCATAAGCAGCCCGGAGTCACATGCTATGAGCCCTTGATCTTTTGGTTTAGAAACAGTAACGGGAACAAGAAACAGACAACCACATGCAAAGCACTTCCAATTCAGTTGGTATGACAAAAACGGCTGTATTTTCTAATAATACCACCATGTTCTTTTTTTAGCATAGATGTTTATGGCTCAGCTTCTGTTTACTTATGTGAATGCATAAGAACCATGTCTTGTTCTGCTGAGCATGTCGTGACGAGGCTGTCACAATGACACGGTCTGGATGCGGGCTTGTTAGTCCTCAACCAAGTGAAGGTTTTTTAGGTAGAAAAATCTGGATTTAGCAAAGTCGTCAATTTGTCTCTGAAGGTGACGATGGCATGTAAATTTATGTAGTGTCTCTTAAAATGAAAAAAGAAATCATAATTATCGCATAGCTGTGGCTGAGATGAAAAATTATTTACCTAGGGTAATCTGCAAATGAACGTTACAGCTGTCCATGAGTTTGACCCAGAATTTGCACACTGCTTTGTGTTAATGCACTGGTCTCTGGTTCTCTTCTTCACAGACCCTCCCTACAACACAATATGAGCTGGAGATCGTGGCCAAGGACATGGCTGGGAGCAACGTGGGATTGTCAGGGACAACCACAGCCACCATCACCATTACCGATAAGAATGACCACGCTCCTGAGTTCACACACTCTCTGGTGAGCATCACTCCCACCCCCCATTTCCTGTTTCCTGGTCCCAGAATGTTCTCTGCTTTGCCTTCTGCACTCAGTAAAATTGGACTGCCACATACTGCAGGTGTATATCATTAACGATTCTTCCAGAATGATCTACGCAAACCCTGGAAGAATACAGCGACAAACGCGTCACATGACGTGGATTTACCGAAGCGAGGCACAGTGATAATTAGAGCTGAGTTACCTGCTGTGACAGATTGTTCAATGCGCACCCTATAGCACATTTTACACATAGCCTGCTAAGACTTAAAAGCAATTGATCTAAGGATTTTTTCCTTTTTCCAGTCCACATATTTACTGGTTATGATACCAGAAGACAAATTCAGTCATTAAAGGGACAATCACTGCCTTTATCAGTCTCAATGCACATTTAACAGCCCAGCCTGTTCCTGAGTGAATCAAAGAGTGTCTCTTTTCTTTAGATCTCAGCTATGTAAATATTAGCTTCGGGACCAATCTAGAGTAAGCGGTGCCGTTTGTCAAGGGCCGTGACATGCTAGTCCCCTAAAGGCGGTGAGCCAGATGAGGGCCCGCACAAGAAATGAGGGCTGCTTGCCTGGGAGGACGCTGTGAAGCTTGCGTGAGGTCTGCCCTGCGTCAGCTGCGGATATAGAAAATATGGAGGTCAGACCCCGATGTCTGTCCGCAGAGTCTTTGTCTCTCAGGAACCCTCACACTCACACAAAGACAGGCGCTGCAGCGAGGTCTGGGGATTGTTCGTTACTGCAAACATGATTTATTTGTCAGGAATTGCTTTGCTTGCAGTCTGGTAAAAAGGAAATGGCAAGTAAAGGGAGAGAAAAGGTATTAAAAAAGAAATAGCGTTTAGTTGAGCGATTTATAATAGGAATGCCTGGAGCTGTTTTCAGGGGTCCGGAGGCGCAGGCTTGCCTGGTGTTTCTGATTGGGATGAGCTGGTGTGTCAGAGGGCTCTGTAATAAAAGTGCCTGTTTAAGCAGGAACGCCGGCACTGAGCTGTGGAGAGATGCGGATCCATCACAGCACTCGTAAAGACCCGTTTTTCTGCAAGTTTTTTTAAGCAAAGAATATTTAGAGTAGTGGTTTTGGGCAGTAGGCTTCAAACAGCCTTTTGGACTCATTTGTCCTTTTTCTGTCACAGAGGTCAACATGTCATGACGAGGCAGAAGAGGGATACGGTTGGGGAAGCACCAGGTTTATTTACAAATCTCAATCCAAAAACCATAATGCAAAGCACTGGCTGTCCATCGAAGTGTTCTTCGTAGTAAATGAAGAAAGCCAAATCTAAATTGTAATACAAAATCCATCACCAAAGGCAACACGGGCAAAACTCACTACATTCCGAAAATCATCTCAGCGTTCACCCTACATTTTGTACGTTTAAAAGTAATTTATAAAACAAGCATTGTAGGTATGTGCTAACTTACTACTGTACTAAACGGTTCCTGCATGCGAACGTCAGAAAACAAGGCATCATCCAAGTGTGAAGTACATATGTGATTATGTTTGTAGAACAAAAAATAATGGGGCATTCTTTTGAGAGCTGTGCTGGTAACCTTTACGGCATACGTCTATTTCCTTAACTGTTTTCGTTAAGCGGGAGGTCGGCTTTGCTCTGTGCAGACCGTCGCATCACGTGTGTTCCGTGTCTTCCTCAATGCAGATGATGGCAAGCGCACCGGATTTCTGCTTGGACCACTGTTAGCAAGCATTTTAAGACAGTGGAGAATGTTCTGCTGGTTGTAAGGGCATTTGCATAGTGGTGCGAGCGAAGATTTACATGCTAATGAGATTGAAGACCTTGTGGTCCTCAATGTGTTTTTCCATTTTGCTTCTTCTGTGAAAATGTTGTTGCTGGAAACTTCAAAGAAAACTACAGCTGAAGATTTCTAGTATGTGGGTCCAGGACTGACAATAAGCTCTTCTATAGGGTAAATTGTGATAGAGCACTCTTTAAATGTCGCCCATATTTGTTCTTCAGCCGAGAGCTGACGTAACGAGTGCCGATCGATTTCGCAGGCGATTCACAGGCGTTTTATTGACTCTGCTCTTCGGGCTGGTCCCGCTTTGTTCGCTTAACTTTACGGAACACAGACGGCAGCACGGCGGCGTTGAAATGTGGGACGGTGTGTGTTGAAAATATGAGGCTGTGAGGTACTGCTTATGGGGCTAGAGTACCAGACCAAAGACTCACTTTGTCCGTTAAATTTCTGTCCTTATAACGTTTACTAATTATGTTGGTGGCTGCTAATGTGGATAATTTTATCTAACTGAATTGCATAATAATAGAAACCCTAATCCATGGTGGCTGGTCTTGTCATGATTTGACCACCTCTGGTAGGTGAATTTTTTTAATCCCATCTGGGTTGAACTAGTTGTTATTTAATTAGTAATAGTAATAATAATGAGTAATAATTTATCCTAGGGCTATCAGTCAAGATTCTAAACACTGAAAGGTATCGATGAGTTAATTGATGAATTATGCAAGCGTTCACCATGTTAGTTACCTGTGAGGGCATACACCACCAGCTTGGCTGTCACGATGCAAGCCTATCATGTATACAGGGGCAGACATGTATGTTTTGCTCAGGTGCTAAACCCTGACACGTGTCGGAAGATTTAGAAACTAAAACCTATAAGGCCTCGCGACTCGCCCGGCGCGCGCAGGTGAAGAATTGGCTTTCTACTGCCTTTCAAAAACTGAGGAAGGAGACAAACGGTCTCCTGTTCACGCGGCTGATAAAAGGCCATTCTCCGTGCTGACATAATTCCAATAGTCGGAGAATTCTCCACTTGAGGAGCTGCTGCCACTTCCCAGCAGGGATTCTCCGAGTATCTTGTTTCTCCGCACGGTTGGAACATGCCTGTAGGCTAGCGAAATCCGTAGATGGGAATGACACGGGAGCCCCGTTTAAAAACGTGATGAAGATGAAGCAAGCAAGACGTGCGAGGGAGAGTGTAATTCGATTGTAAAAGTGCTTTGGGAATATGAAATGTCCTCTGTTTGGGAACATATTCTGTACCCCATCTAAAGCCATACAAGCCTGCTTTGTTTTACTTGTCTAAGGAATGGATTCTCGTACAATGAAGCCCTGGGCCAAAGGTGCCAATCTTCTATTAGAAGCAAACACAATATGTGCACTGCTTATGTGATATTCCTCTGCTTTATAAAGTAGACCCCTGCCCTCGGTCCGTAGATAATGGATATTCTCATACATACGATATCTTTAACTTTTATAGTTTGGCCCTTGAAAAATGCCATGGGGCTATTTTAAGGCAACTCTGTACCTTAATATTTACCATTCCAAAAGTTTAATGCCAGTTTCATTAAGAGATAGTTGGAAAAAATGTGATACGGGTTCCCTTGGCATTTTGTTTGTATGCAGATGGAATCCGGTTTAAAATATGAACGCCCCTTTTTCCGTGAAAAGAGCAGCTGTATATTGTCATGTTAAATTATTCATCTCTGTTGTCACGTTGCATTAGCTGTTTTATTAATACCTGGGTCATTTCGCAGAAGCCCCTCGATGCTTAATGTAACTGCTGTTCTGCTGCTGTTCTCATTACTACTATGGCCATGACCAAACAACAGTGTGGACCTGAGCCTCATTTTCTGCTTCTGTCAGTCTGTCTGTCGCACACTCTTCCCCAATAAGTCTCACACACTGGCACCATTGCTCCCAGCCTGGCTGCATTATCCAGAGAGACAGTTCAACAAGTCCAGCCATGATGGCCCTGTCCTCCTAATCGGAATCGCTCATAATAGAGATTGACAGCTCCATCGCTTGGGCCAGCAAAATAATAATTCTACTTACTGTAACAGCAAAGCCGTCCGCACTGAACCGCGATTGAGCTTAGTCAGCGATTAAAGAAAGCCTGCTCGGAGTTTGACCGCTCGTCACTTAATACCGTTTGACAACCTGGGGACGCTGAAGTGAGCAGAGGGCGCGCGAGGAACAGAGAAATGGGGGGAGGGTAAACACGGGCCTGGAGCATGGGGTACCTCGCTAGAGGGTCCCAGAATAAAGACACAATAAAAGTCAGCAGTAAAGAGATATGAGGAAAGATATACATGCAAGAATGACACAAATAAAAAGATCCAAGTTTAAAGTTATATAGTAGTGTAAGGATCATAAATCTGGACTGGGACACATGCAGGAATTCACACACATGTACAGCTGAACACAGCTTCTAAACATGGGGGAGCCACTTTAAATATCTCCAACTGAATCGGTATTAGGGTTTTTTTCTCTACATGGGTACCTCGCTGCTAGCTTACAGCCAGCTCTTGCTGTGCTGATTATCTAGCATCTTGCCATGTCTTGGACCTGTTATCGGTCACCCTCTCAGCTATATTAACGGCGCTGATTGCATTTCATTACCCCGTCGACAAGAGTGCTTCCATCAGGCTGGAATCTACTCGGCACCTTATGCGAGAAAAGGCCGTGACGAGGTGTGATTTGGGGAGTGTCCTTTTCAAGATGGAGTCATGGTGTGAGTTTTTGTCCTTGGTTCTTCTTGAGGGTGGCACAGTGCTTAGCACTGTTACCTTACGCCTCTGGGCTTGAGGGCTCTGATCCCCCCTCTTCTCAGTGCGTGTGCGTGTTCTCCCAGGATCGTGCGGGTTTTCCCCAGGGTACTCCAGTTATCTCCCACTACCCAAAGACCTGCAGTTAGGTGACTTGGCATGTCTGAATTACCTTAAATTAGC
>JAACJT020000016.1:18847936-18882969 GCA_009936485.2 Gymnarchus niloticus | reverse complement strand
ATGACTTCTTCCCCAGGCATGGTGTTATGTTGTTATTGTGTGTTTTAATATGAGAAAATGTGACCTTCTCGGTCAGGCCGCCTGAGCAAAATATCAGGCTGTGTTTTCATGCTGCGCTGTCTGCCAACTTTAAACTTTGGGTTTTTTAAGTAGAAAAGATTCTTTAGCTGCTGTCATTGTTTTTGTTTACTTGATTTAAAAAAAGCTCTCATAAAGAAACTGCAAAAGGAATGATTTTTTTTTTTTTCTTCTTGCTGTTGCTGTGTAACCCCGCTGTGTTTACAAGTCGTCCGTGACAGGCCGTGATGCTGGAACCCTCCCTTGTAGAGCTCAGAAACAGTTTGGGAGCAAAGAGGACATTATTCACTGTCATTAGATGGAAGGGGCTCTTTTGCTTGCCGCAGTGTAGACGTTGGTGTGCTCAAGACAGAGCTCGTGTTCTTTGTTAAACATGAAAGCGAGCAGTAATGCCTCTCCTCAAGCCCTTTATCAGGGCCTGCAGGCTTCAGCGAGACCATGAGCACGCACACGCCAATGAGCGGTGCCTGCTGACTCGCACCTTGGCCTGCCTGTCATCCCTTCGCAGTCATTTATGCTAATGAGCATATTACTGAATGGCGATAGCTGTGTTCGGGAAACGTGTCGTCTGTTGAAAGTAGCCTGCACTGGAGTATAAAGAGGTAATATAGGGAGAAGTTCGTCCACACAGCGTCTCTTACACGCAGCCCGTCGATCAATGTGGCCCTTAATCGTGAGCAGGCTTGTAAGCTCATAAGTTATAAGCACAGTGTTTGCTTATCCGGATCACTGTTCTAGTTTCCGACAGCACAGTGGCTCAGTGGGTAGTCCTGTGGTTTCAAACCTCTTAGGTTATGGGTCCGATTCCTACCCCTGACCCTGTGTCTACAGCCTGCTTGTTTTTTCCCTTGTTTACATATGAATCCTCCCACTGGTGATAGATGTATGCTGTAGGGGATCTGGATACTCCGAGTCAGGCTTGTGAGTGTGAGAGTGTGTTTCCCGCAACGGACTGGCATGTCGTCCTGTCAGTGCCCTACCACACGTGCCCTCAGCCCAACCCCAGATACGCAGTTACAGAAGATGGATGGATTTTTAAAATATTGCTGACTAATTTCATAGTAATTAATCACATAATGGCGAGATGATTTTCCTTTCTGTTTCAACTGGATTGTCTTTACTGTGAATGTTGGTGGGAACCGTCAGTATGAACTTTTGACTGTTTTTCTAGTAGTTTCTGCTGCCCCCAGGATGAACCGAGGATTATCTTTAAGTGGGGGTGGATTTATTTATTTCTCATCGCAGCCCAGATACACCAGACGTAGACAACGAATAGTCTTCCTGCCACTGAGAAATATGACCAATATTATTGCGACACAAACAGCCACATGGATCTGCTGGTGGAATTAGTATGGGAACAGATGTCACTGCTGCTCTGTACTGTATGGCTTGATCGTTCTCCATCAGATTCCCATTCAGGCTGGAGATCCCTTTTCTCCAAATGTTTATTGCCAGTGTTGCAAATGTACAGAGAGCCACAGAGTTTATCTTTCTTCTCTTACAGAGATGCTTTCTGTAGAAACTGATCTCTGAACAGATGAGTAGCCTGTTATCTTCCCGGTTCCTCTTCCTTCCAATCTTCCCCGCTAATCCCCTACATCACCCTCTGCACCATTCCGCCCGCCTCTGCATTACCCCCACTCGCTCCACACTCAGGAGGGGCTTCCTGATTCACCCTGTTGGACATCTTCTGCACCATTCAGATGCCCTGCTTGATTTCACCACAGGCTTTTTGTCAATTGCCCAATAATGGCGGTCCTGCCTAAGTTTTGCTCCATAATGCAGTTTAATCACCTTTTCCTGCTGAGAGATCCATTCTGTGACAGTCAGCAGAGAAAGGTACAGTGTGTTCCTCCTTTTCCAGTGGTTCTTCTTTGGTTTAATCAGAAGCTAATAAGTAATTTTTCTTGCCTAATTGTCAGTCCTCAATCCTGTAGAGTGGAGTCCGTCATCACGAACCACTGGGTTTCGAACAGTGACAGGCCAAACGGAAGGTAGGGGCACCTAAATGGTGTTCTGCTGGTATTTCAGCTCAAAGACCGGATTAGCAACCCATTTATACCCTGGACGACTTGCCGTGTTCAGAATAGCGATGGCAACCATGTGGGACAGGTGTATGGAAGAGGCAGTGAAGGGCAATGAATACAAAATAGCTGGTTCATATTCAGCACAAACTGCAATACAATGGAAATGAAAACAGGCTCATGGTTTTTGAAAGGGAAACATGGAGGATCCGGCAGTGAGGTCTGAGTGTGGGTGACAGAGGCTGAGAGACAAAACAATGTTATTGCATTGTTAATTGTGAACAGGCAACTGAATCGTCCACCTTGACGCTTTACCTTCTTCATTAGGATGGAAGCTCACTTGGCCTGGGTCTCCACACCCAAGTCACCATCTATATCCAAGACGCCGTTCGTCACACATCCACAAAACCCTGAACAGCTCTGTTTCTATTCTCACTGCCTTCCCAGATGGGTGGGGTGCCGTCCCATTTTTCACTCACAAGAGAGGTAACACACACACACACACACACACACACACACACTTCACTCCACTTAACACAGATGTCCTCAGAACACTTGAAATTCTAGCACAGAACAGCCCTCGGAGATGGTCGTGCTGCGCTGTCACCATCTCCGCTGTCGCTCCGGAGACGAGCACGCTGGTGCGGAAACCAGCGTGGAGACAGGTGTTCTCCAGGGAGCCCTTAGAACCATTACTCCGTGAGCATGGCTTTGACGCATTCTGGGAGCAATCGTGTCATGTTTAAAGGAACAGATGGTCCAAATGAGATAATGATAATGTTGTATTTAAAAAAGGGAAAAAAAAGAAACTGGGCTGAGAGAAAGTGCATACGGCTCAGTAATTTGCTTTATGACGCTTGAGTGTCGTTCTCTGCTTTACGTCTCATTCTGCCATTGTTCTTGTGTGTGCCTCAAGGAGGGGTTTTCCAGGCTGTGCTGGTCACATGCCTTCTACTCTTGGGGAATAAAGAATAAAATCCTTGCACAAAGACATTTTATGTAGTGATGGATCAAATGGTGGATGGGAGTATCCTGAACTAACCAATCAATGTAGGTGCTAAATGAGGCTTCAAAACCCATAGTGGATGGGAGTATCCTACACTAACCAAACAATGCTGGTGCTAAATGAGGCGTCAAAACCCATAGTGGATGGGAGTATCCTAAACTAACCAAACAATGCTGGTGCTAAACGAGGCATCAAAACCCATAGTGGATGGGAGTATCCTAAACTAACCAAACAATGCTGGTGCTAAACGAGGCGTCAAAACCCATAGTGGATAAGAGTATTCTGAACTACTGGTAGAATTTGAAGCGTCATTTTTTTGTCCCATCACTAATTTTATGTCTTTGTAATTCCCTACTTCTTTACCAGAATTATACCAAGGGTTTTATATTCTTTCTTTCTTTCTTTCATCAGTCTGCCTGTAAACCTGCACGGAGGAGCCATCACATTGCGTGCAAAGTGTGATATATTGTTTGAGAATAAAGCGTGACCAATAGCAGGAGGTTGGCCTGGGTGGGGGGAGATAGGAGGGAGCTTTTCACTAGCCTGTTATTCTGTTTGAAAAGAGTCATTTGTTCATTACATTGTTTCACACTGAAGGACCACTGGCAGGAAGGGAAAGGGGAAATGTTTTTGGCACAAGGCCCCTGAGAGCCAGAAGCAGAGGGGCTAATTTAGCCTGGTTATTCCTGTCTCCCTGTCTCTTTCGGCCTTGATCCCTTCTGCTCCTGATCCTTTTGTCCTGTGCCTCGCTCCATGCCAGTCATGCTCTACCTTTGTGGCCACCCTAAGTTGACTATTCCGACCCACTGTCTGCTCATGTTGTGATCTCAGACCTCTGGGAAAGCTGGCAACAGAGGATCTCCCACATGGGTATGTGGAGAGTACCGAGCCCCATTCTTTATAGGCATTGGCGATGCGTAGATGAAAGGTGCTACATTAATGGACGTCATTAGATTGTGAATTTCCCGCCGTGAGCCCAGCCGGGTCGATGGATCGCTCTTGTTATTTCCCTGTTCCATCTAAGTTTTGGCCAAGCTGGTTATTTTTCACGCGCAGCTGAATTGGGGTCTTATCAGTGGCATGGCAGGGGTTCAGTATCAACAGCTCTGAAAGATTGAATATATCCATCTTGCCGCTTGACTGCCTAGGATGATTAAATGAAACGTGGCGCTCAGTTCAGTCTGACCAGGGGTCCAGGGAGGTGTGCGTGGGTGAGTGAGTATGTCCGTGCGCCGTTCTGTCCCGAGGACCTATGTGCGTCCGTACTCCCACTCTCATTCCTGTTTCAACGCAGCGCACTTCCCATCTTGCCCCCTATGAATATCTGATGTCAGGAGGCTATGCAGTCCATGTCTGTCAGATATTTTTCATGCGCATTTCTGTCCCACGTTTCCGCCCTTGTCTGATGGCAGATCAATCTCATTGGTTCGCTGGGAAATTGTGGCACGCACTGGATAAGCCTGACCACTAGTGGATGATCAGAGGTGAGCTCTAATGCACTTCAAGGCTGTCCTCATACCAGCTTCACCATGTTCATCTATGCAAGAAGTAAATGACACAGTAGCTTGAAGCGCACTTCTCAGCAGGATGTGGCTGACCAGTGCCTGGTCCTCAGCAGGGTATGGCTGACCTGCACCTCAGACTTAAGCCACAGTGTTTTACATAACAGTGAAATTGAATGGAATATAGAAAAGATGGCTTATAATTTGCTGTCAGCATTCTTAATACTGCATGATTACTTTTCAAGAGCTCCTGCAGTGCATCAGTAGATGCTCAGCAGATCACCTTTATATAATGTTTGATGTTGCAGTTTGTTTTCCGATCCACATCAAAGCAACTCTCTATCACACCGATGGAAAGTTTTCTGTCCTAAGACCAAACAGGGGCTGAGTAAATCAACTTTAATGAGGCGAGTTAACAATCTCTTTTGTTGGAAAAGCTTTCCATTTTCAGAGAAGCCATGCCGTCCTTTAGCCATGTAATTAAAGGTTTTAATTAATTGCAGTTCCCCGTGAACCTTTTTGTAAAATAAAACTTTTGTTTTCTCGTGCTGCTGGTGGAATGCACAGAAAAGCGAGCAATAATGACTAACGTGCATTTTTTAAACGATAATTAGAAATTTTAGTTGTCATCCGCTAGATAGTTGTTTCCATTTAGTGGCAACCCAAAGTCTCCATAAGGATCTGGAGACTGGGTTGCCACTAAATGGTAAAATGCCACTAAATGCCAGTCATTTTTGCTGTCATTTTCATGAGTTTTGGATGCTGGGGCTGATACCTGATCGAATCCATCTGTCTTGTTGCAGTTTTTCCAAACATACCTTTGTTCTCTACTCAGGCCAGTCTTCCCACAACATCTCCAAGGTGGTCATTCAGAATTCTAATGTCATTAGGGATGTTTCTGTGTTTCAGGGCCCACCAAAACGGCACGTGTTTATAAAGCAACAGCGGGCACGCCACACAAACCTCAGCTGTTTATCTCAGTCGCAGCCGTTTCTCCACCTCTATTTCCCAGTTTATAATGTGCTGATGAAGGATAAACAGCTTTGCCAGGTGTGATGGTTTCAGCAGAACCCAGGCTGACTTTGAAGCAGCGCCATTCGCACAGACGTTCCGAGCTGCGTGACGAGAGAGTTCTTAACTGTTATGGGCTGCTGCTGCATTCCTGCATTGAGGCATCCGACAAATGAGATAATTGGCCAACTCTATATTTTAAGAAGAAAGAGGGAGTAACAAAAATCTTGAAGACAAGCGTAACAAACTGTCTGAAACACTTAAAGTCATTACCAATGACTTGTCTACAGTTCTGAGCTCTACAATCATTTGTTTTCCTAACATTTCAAAAAACAGTCAAGGGTCCTTCACTACTGTACTCTCAAGTATGAGAGCCATGAGCTACAGGACCTTTGAATTAAAGGCCATGCTCTCTTTTATCAATGTGACGCCTGGCTGAGGTGATGGCCAAGCGTGTTCCCTCCATCTTTCAGAGAAGCATTCACGGGTGATGGTGTCAGTGTTCTGGGCTTTTGCACAGTCTAGGGGTTAGGAACTACGAGATCTCATTTCAGATTTTACATCCGCAAACCCAATTTCAGGAAGGACTGCGGGGTTACATAAGGTTAGATGAGTAAGCTGCATTTGCCCCGTAGAAGAGAATGCTCAAATGCATAAATGGCGGCATCTTCTGATTTGGTATGGCCGTGTGTCAAAGGGAGCAGTTTTTATGCTGTTTAAGAAGAAAAGCTGAAAAGCCTTGATATTATTTTTTCAGTGACATTAAACATTTCAGACCTTGGAGCAGGAGAGGATTTTGGTAGGTTCAGGACTTTGCAGTCTCAGTATTGGAGTTTTATTAATCTTATTGCAGAGCAAGAAAGCTGAGGAAGCTCATATTAAGAACAGCAGGAACCAGGATCTGACTCTGTGTACCATGTTTACGTTACGTTGTGAGGACAAAATGTCCCCATGAAGTAATAAAAACATTACATTTGCCGTGTCCCTACCAGGGTAAGCTCAGTCTTGTAAAAATCTGTGAAAACAATCAAAAAACCTAAATAGGCTAAATTCTTGTTCTTTGTTGGGTTACTCTGGTTATGGGTAGGGCTGGGTAAGGGTTAGGGTCGTCATAGTTAGGGTTAGGGTTGGGACTATAGAAATGAATGGAAGGTCCCCATGATGTTATAAAAATGCAACTCTGTGTGTGTGTGTGTGTGTGTGTGTGTGTGTGTGTGTGTGTGTGTGTGTGACAAAAAAAGACTGTCATTTCACTTCCTGTGTTATTCAACATGGCCTCACATCTTGAGCTTCTATGCCTGTTCTGACTCTACAGGCCATGCTGTCATCTACATTTTCCCTCTGCCAGGCATATTTATATTTTTTGCCATCCGAAGCTTCTATCCAAAGTCCCCGGTCACTGACACGGATGTCTACTCAGAAGTTGCCGGTCTAAGTCCCAAACGGCGACTCGCTTTTTAACTGAGTTGATTGCTCTAATATTAAGCTATATAAATGAGTAAAATTCAAAGTTGTTTTATTGAAAAGTATCAGATAAGTAACTGCAATTTAGGGACAGGCGAAGTTGTAGAGGGAAGTCGTATTTTAAATTCTGCAGCTGTCTGAAAATCCGAATAACTGTTCTCACGCATGCATTATTTATGCGTGCTTATGCTGACAGTAAATAAAGCTCATTCTAGATGCTGCCTTACTCCCAAAGGTTGCTATCTCAAACATCAAAATACCCCAGAGGTGGAGAAGTTGGTGTTCTCAGCAATTTCCTATTTGTCTGCCTTGAAGCTTTCTCAGAACTGAGAAACAACTTCCTTGGACTAACTATGGCTACTGAGTGCTTACCTGGATACACCGACGTGCATCTCCTCTTCCACTTAAATCCCACAGAAGATTCCTTTGGAGATTTCCTCTCTTTTTAATATCAGCAATTAGCAGCTCTGCTGAAGACGCCACTGCTCGTTCTGTATGATCTGCTGGGAAATCGTTTGTTTTCTTCAGATGTGCGTGGTAGGTTACATTTCACATTAAGTGGCATATCTTTACTTAAATCTTTACTTATCTTTACTTAAATCTGCATTTTAAAACATCATTGGCAAGCAGCCAGGGCGGTGTTGACATTTAATCAATCACTTAATCAACTGGTCAAACTTAATTTAATGCTGAAAATACACACGAGCAAATTGTCACAATAACATTTTCCAGATGGCATCCAGAAGGAAAAAAAAACATCCCTGTCTGCAAAATATATGGATGGCAAGTAAATAATATTCCTATGAAATAAGGTCTCAAGTTATACAAATCACAGCTACAATGTTAATGAAGAACATATGGGACTTTCTAAAGTACAGCTGACGACAAAGGTGGGTTAGTAGTTGTGCCCAGAAGAGATGAGGTGATCTAGGGACCCAGTGAGGCCTAACGTAGATGAGTGTATCAGAAGCGAACACGTGGCTCTATCAGATTCTGCGTCATGAACCCTAAGGATGTCGGGATTGGCCCAGTCTAGGGTCAGGGGTGGGAGGTTTACACCTGAATGTGAGCTCAACGCCCTTGAGCAATGTCTTGTCACCTAGGTGTCTCCAAGGACTTTCTCAACCCCCCTCCCGCACCCACCCACGACTGGCCCAGTTCCAATCACAATACACCATCCATTCCATCCCTGCTCTACATCTGCCTCCACATACTTTCATTTCACTGACTATGACTCTTGCACTTTTTTTGTCCTTGGGCTGAAAAACACTGCAAGAGGACCGACAAATGTTTACATGTTCCCTCGGTCGCAGAAATTGCAGGGAGAAGACATACAGACCTCATCAGACCTGTTTTTAATCTCCACAAACAACACTTGACATTCAGGTGGTTACAAAAAGGAGTCTACAGAGATTATCGTACCTTTGAAAGGGACTGTTTCTGAAAAGAGGAAACAAAAGAGCACTTGTATACTGGTTTAGGGTTTAACAGCGAGATTTCTCACCATTTGATTTTTTCAGGCAGCTTGTCAGGTTTTGGGGGAAAAATCTTGTGCTGATTGTATAGAAAAACAGGTTGTCAGTCATGTTATTTTTCCCTTCTCCATTCCCAACATTCCGCATAAAAGGCACCGTGGCATATGAATGTCAAAATGCTATTCGATGTTCATTTCCGTTCAGCCTCATCGTCGATTCTGGGGCAGGTGGCATGCCTACATTTTCAGCTTTTTTTTTAGGTCTTTCCTAAAAAAACAAGTTCTGAAAGTAAAACAGATGACGAACTTAAAAGGCTTTCTTTCACGTCGTCATGCAGCAAATTCTGTGCCGCTAGAATGTGTGGCGTGTTATTTCCTGTTTGTCGATCACCGGTTTTTGGGGTTCTTCTGGTGATCATTTTGGCCCCTTCTCAATAGCCTCTTACTGCCCTCCTCTTTTCCCCTGCAGTTCCAGGCGACTGTGGATGAGGGGTCTACTGGGGTCATCGTGAATCTAACGGTGGATGACAGGGACGACCCGGCGACTGGTGCATGGCGGGCTGTCTACTCCATCATCAACGGGAACGTGGGCCAGAGCTTTGAGGTCCAGACCAACCCAGACAACAATGAGGGCATGGTATCTGTAGTTAAGGTAACAGATCTCCAGCCGATCAGTCAATGTCAGCATGAGGAGACTCACCTGCATACGCAAAACTGACAAAATACATTCTGATAAGAAATTTACTACACAAACCCCTGCCCCCGTGGTCCCTATTACGGCTGTGGTTTGGCTGAAATTCATTTGTGTGAGGATGCAATCTCCAACACGTCACTGAGCATCATTTATGAATGTTTCAGTGTTGATGTTTACAGCATTTAGGTAGCTGCTGCTGTTATGATCGGCAAACATTGAGATTTATGTATTACATGTTCCCCGTTACGTGTAAAAGTACACTTTTGGCACAGTTCTGTAGAGATAATAGAAAGACATGACTGTAAACAAATACAGAGAAGGAAGATTGACTTTTTCATTTACCTGCTCTCATCCTTAACCCCATCCTTGCCATTATTCCTGGATCTCCTGTCTTATTTTACTGCCTCACCGCATCTCCCTCAGCCTCTGGACTACGAGAACACAGCCTACCATACCTTGCTGATCAAGGTGGAAAACGAGGACATCCTGGTGCCCAACGTAGGCTATGGCCCAAGCTCCACAGCCACAGTGCACATCACGGTCCTGGATGTCAACGAGGGCCCCGTCTTCTTCCCAGACCCAATGTTGGTGACCAAGCGTGAGAACGTGCCGGTCGGCAGCATTGTAGCGACACTGAACGCCACAGACCCTGACATCCTGCAGACGCAGTCCATCAGGTGGGATCAGAGAAGAGCCAGACCACATCAGATCGAATCCAATGCTTGTTTGTTTCCAGTTGGCCTTGAACAAATAACGCTCTTCTAGTTGTCTTGCATTCACATTGCATTCGCTGATCCTATCCTGCAACGACGTGCGGGCCATGAGGTGATGTGATATTCGAACTGACAGCCATATCCAGTGTCAGAGCATTTCGTGCTGTAACTACTGAATAATAAATGCATCTGCGGTGGTGAGAAGTGCCTTAAACGGAATAACTTTCACACGGGCCATCGACGGCCTTTAAAAGGATGTCGCTGTAGCACCGCTCCACTGCGACCAAAATGTCAGATGGCAAAAGACCATATCAGTTCCAGTTCTCGGTCCCGTTACTGACATGGGCACAAGGTCTGGTGAGCAGTAATGTCACCTGTTTGGTATTGCCAGTGGACGTTTTGGCTTGCCTGGCACCCAGAGCCAAACCAATCTGAATTAGTTAGACCGACGCAGGGAGAGTGGGAGGGCCAAAGCATTCAGCCATGATGTGAGTTTCCCGTGACTACCCTGGAATGATGGCCCCATGGGCAGTTGCCCATCTCACCCAAGCCTAGGTCTACACCTGGGTATCACCCTGGTCCTGTTTGCTGACTTTCAGGTTCCACAAGGAGATTTCATTTGAAGGAATAGCATGTGAACATACTAGAATTTAATAAGGCTAATCGTCGCCTTCTCAGTATTTTCACAAAATCTGTTCATCCATCTTCCATAACCATTTATCCATCTCAGGTCACAGTGAGTCTGAGGTGTATCCCAGGGAACAAGGTGGTTTTCACTTTATATTTTAACAATATCATTTTTGCAAATTCATTAACATAACCTGCTGACATCCCATCCTGGGTGTTCTATACTGTGTGCCCTGGGCTGCCCTCATATAGGCTTCAGCCCAATTAGGTCAGCTTTGGATAAGCATATGGATGGATGGATGGATGGATAATAAGCTATTAAATCTCCCACTAAATACTCATAGTAATTTTTAGTCCTACTCTTAAAAAGTATGTTCTAATAGAAGTTGAAATGTGTTGAGTGACAGATTTTGTTCAGACTCTAACACGTATCATACATATACATACATTTGAAATTGAATTTCTAACACTGGCTCTGTAGCACTATTTCCCCATGTTGCCTTGGCCCCTGAGGATGACCAGCTCAGTTCCAAACACAAGAGCCTCATCGGGGTTCAGGCTTGGACTGTGATTGGCCACTGATGTGGGTCGTGGGGTGGGGTCAAAGAAAGTCATGTTGTCAAAGTGTACCCATCAAAGACCTTTGCAAGATGGCCGTACAAAGAGCCACTAAGATAGGCTGAAAGTTCGCTAAGGAATCCAGTGGTGGGGCCACATGCTAGTCTAGACAGGAGAGCTCTTTTGCAGGAAGTCTGTGCTTTGATCTCTCAGCAAGTCTCAGTGGAACAGCTCCACCGGCTGTGTCTAACAGTCAGATCACTCTCTTCAGAGCAGGCGGTCCATTACTGCTATGTGTAACAGTAAAATTAGTCCTTATCTATCATGTAACAGTAAATTAATTCCCTTGCAGGCAGGGAAGCCAATTACCCTCAATGTTTGTAACAGCAAAACCATCCGTTATCTACTGTGTAACGCTGGAATCATTCTCTAATGACCCAGGAGGGCTATAACTTTAATGGCGTGTTTAGAAACTTTCTTTTTTTTTCTGGTTTCACAGAGGCTTGTATTCTTCTGTGAGTGAAAAAGAATAGAACTAAAAGTTAACACTTGAAGTGTTCAGCACTGATCCATCGTGTCTGGACTGCTAGTTGTGTGACGATGGAGAGCGCTTTATGTAAATACGTAATAACTTGTAGGATAAAAACACGAGCACTTTGGATCAGAGTATCTTGCCTGTATTGGTTGTTAATAAACAGAACGCTAACGTGACGATGCTGCGATATGATGGTTCTAGCCCTCATTATCCGTCGGTAGGTGGTTAAGAGCTCTTTGTCTTATTTCCATTTCTCTTGTGATGGATGGATTTTTTATTCTGTTTTTGCCTTCTATTCCACATTATTCCTTTCTTCTACCTCCATTTCCATCTCATTAAGTCTGCCTTCCAGCTTCGTCCCATGGCTCCCCCTCATCTGCATTTGCCTATATCCCAGCTCTGCCGCTTTCACCAGCTTTGCCTCTTTCCATCATCCCTTTCATTTTAGTTGCTTGGCCACATCATCACCTCCTGATCTCTTGATTTCTCAGCCTCATTTAAGTTCTCGTTTGCTGCACTACCCCCTTAAACTTCCCCCGCCAAGCCGTTCTCCCGTCTTTCATCCCACTTTTTCTTCTCTACCCTTGACCGGAGCATGGTGACTGTACCGCACCCTCCGTCGGGCCTTTTGTCTGGGGTTTTCAGGTGAGATTGGCGGGACTCATAGAAGCTGGCGGGTTGTGATGACAAATTGAGAAACGAGTGCCCTCCGGACCGGAAGGGTGTCAGCTCAGTTGGCTGGGTGTACTGATGAAATGGGGAAGGTGGGTGTCTCCGGTCAGTTGGTCCGACAGAGGTGACAGGACCTCGGAAATTGCGTGTGCAGCGTGTCGTTCTGTGATGATGATGTGTTTGACGGCTATAAAAAATACCCTTTTATTTCACCCAAGTTCAAGTGAAGTTGGAGCCGCGTGGTTAATGGCTGCTCGCTGCAGGATCTTCACAAAGGAATCGCCTTCTCTTCTCCTGCTCATGAGGCAAAAAAATGCACTGGCACACCCTCCTGAGCCTCTTTTGATATCTACAGAAAAAGGGCTTTGAAGTTCCATATCTTTCACCTGAGGGTAAGGGAATGAGTGAGAGAAAGATGGAATGGGAGGGGCAGAGAGAAAGGGAAAAGAAGGGGGAGAAAGGGGACAGGGATGTAGCTGAGAGAGACAGTGGGAGGGAAGGAGAGAGAGAGAGAGAGAGAGAGAAGGGGGGAGAGAGTGGGGTGAGAAAGTGAGGGAGGGAGGAAAAAAGGAAGGGGAGAGAAAGAGAGGGAGGGGGAGAGAGGGGGGGTGAGAGACAGAGAGAGAAAGAGAGGGAGAGAGAGATGAGGAGGGAGGTTGGGAGAGGGAGGGAGAGTAAAAGAGGGAGAGAGCGACAGAGGAAGGGAGAGAAAGAGCAGGATGGAGATAGTGGGAGATAGAGAGGGAGTGAGAGACAGACAGAGAGAGAGAGTCAGGGAGAGAGAAAGGGACAGAGAGAGGGAGGGAGAGAAAGAGAGAACGGGAGGGAAGGAGAGACAGAGAGGGAGGGAGTGTTTGCCCCAAGAGACATCAATGATATATGAGGATGATGTCAAATCATAGGTCAGATCCTGCAGAATTCAGTGCTTTTTAATAAAAAAATAAGTCAAACCATGAAAGGTGCCATCATACCTTTGGCTGCAGAAAAAGGACAACTCTCTATTCTCCATTACATCTGCAGAGGTGCGGAAGGATTGTGAGGCCACCTAATGGCAACAGTGGCTAATTTCGAGATCAGCTGGTCTCCATCTTTGCACACACACTAAAGAGGATTTTGTCTATGGAAAAATCACTTAAAAGAGCAAATAAAAGATGTAGAGTGTATTAAAATACTTCACAAGAGCTAATTTGTGTTCTTAGGTTCCCAGTGTTACTCACCTATTTCTTTTAATTTGTAATGGATCTTAATCAAAGTAGTTTCCCTAAATTATGAAATCAGGGCTTTTGAAGTTGAAGCTATTGGCTGCTGCTCGTATGTATCGTAATGAGCCCGGCCAGATTGCACAAAAGCAAAAAGCATCACATTAGTGCTTTTCTCTAACTCGCTCTAGTCCCCTCTGTATAGCGGAGAGGTTTAAGAGTGATGTAATTCACGCTGTTAGAAGTGGTGTGCTGCCTTTGCAATCGTTAGGGAGTTTCAGCACCAAAAATAGTGGCCTTTGATGTCAGCAGCAGCTTAATTCACGTCGTCCCATTTGCAACTGACATATATAATATAACGTGGCCATGCCTGGTGGGGCAGCGTACAGCAGCGTGTGAAAAGTGTCAAATATAAGCACAGAAGCTTGCTCTAGTTTGGTGCCCAGAACGTTTGCGGAGGAGACATTTTGAAGTAGCAGAAGAAAGCAGTGAAGTGTCTCATTGTTGGCAACAGTAGACTAGGCCAATCTGGTGCTGTGAAGTGTAAGGGTTAAGTTTTGAGTGCTGACCAAACCAAAGCAAAAATGCACACATGTTTATAAATAAAACCCCCACGAGCTGCCTTCTCTACCTTTGCTGGAGAGTAAGAACTGGTTCAGTATTGCAGACTGGCAACTGGTTAGATATGATTAGACCAGGTAGACAATGTTATGGTAATATTTATAAAGTATTTTTGGGGTTCTATATTTGAGGTGCAGAAATGTCACCCCCCCACCTGCCAAATAATGATTATAATTGATGCACATTGAACAAAAGTCTGACCGTTTCTCTCCTGGTCTACTTTATGGGAGCCTGCTTACAGATTGATTACAGGGAGACGCTCCAGTGCTAGCATCCCATACTGCTGATAGACCCCTGATATGGCATGTTTCTCCCACACGGCCGCGGTTGCAATAGAATGACGGGGTTAAAAAAAACAGCCTAGGCTGCCATTGTGGATGCAGGGTCTCAGTGGGATTCCTCGTTCATCACTACAAACCGGCCTGAGTGAGGCGCGTTTAAAAACACATCTTGACTTTTTTTTTTCCCCACTAGGAAATGGAAATCTCAAACAGGCAGAGTGATCTATCATTTAAGACCTTCCTCTTCACATGTATAAGTTAAAAGCATGGGGAGCAGAGAGGGTGAAAATGGGAAAAGAGTAGCTGTGAGTGCTGCTGGAAGGGATTTGAGGGGGCGTGATTGGCGTTGAAGGTGGGAAGCCACCCAAACAATAACAAGTCCAAAGGCCGGGGATCAGATACGGGGCTGCCTTGACGGCTTTTTGTCTGACTCTCATCCTGGTTGGACAGTCCGAGAGCGACAGAGATAGGAGTACGCTGGTGCCGGTGAATTGTGCCCGTCACAGGCTGCTCTCTCACCGTTTCACCTAGCCAAGTGTTTTTGGAGTGCAACTTTAAACCAGCACAAACATGGAGGATATGTGCAAACTCCAAAGACAGAAGATGAGGCAGGAATGAATCCCACTCTTTTTGAGTTGTAGGGCCAGGAATCAAACTCTCAACCTTGGAGTAGTGGGATGTTTGTGCTTAACCACCCAGTTTTACCTCTGAATGTCCTGAGTATTTCAATGCAAAGCTATCTGCTCTCCAAGGTCTTAAAGTACACCTTATCCTTGTTGCTTTTATTAATAAAAAAAAAGTTACCATCCCACACTTATAATATTTTCGAGTAGATACCTTCCAGTGAATGTAGACTATAGACTTTCTTTGCAATGTGATGATTGGATTGCCTGTCCTGTCACTTATATGCAACCTCTTAGTTTGTCAGTCATAACCCATCAAAACCCATTCTTGAACTAACCAATCAATGCTGATGATGAAAATGCATTGCCAGCATTGATTGGTTAGTTCAGGATACTCCCACCCATCATGGGTTTTGAAGCCTCATTTGTCCTATTTGTCTATATATGAAGGGAATAATCGTTTGTAGGTATATGCATATTCTGCTGAAAATTTGTCTGTTGGGCCGATCGGTCCCAAGGGTGCGAGCTTGTGTGTGCGTGTGTGTGTGCATGCTTGCTTGTGTAGGGACATACCTGTGTGTGGATGGATATGGCTTATGAAGAAATGGTGTTTCCTATCAGCCCTCACAATTGTTATAATTATGCTCAAGACAGAGCTGAAGTTGAATTTCCCACATTAATACAATGGCACGCTGCATCTTTAGTAGAGTGAAACCTGGAGCTTGATCCCTTATGTATCTACTTATTGTTTAGGTGTAGGTTGACTTTTTCTCCAGCTTTGAGTCTCAGGGCAAACCAAAGTATGGCTTCTTGTGCTGTCAAAACATGAAACTTAATTACTTTTGAAAAGTCTTGCATGACATTGTGAAATCGATGTGGTGGAGTTTGGCTTTTATGAGCCTGCTGTGTTTTTGGTAATAAACCCCAAACTAAAAGCCTTTAAAGTCCCTTTCAAATAGAGCATTTCAGCTTTTATGCACTTTTCTCCAAGATTGTATTTTAAGTCCTAGTCATCAGTATAAAGATGTCTTTTAAAGTCAGATCATTTTGTTTCTCTAAGAGACTCAAAGAGGCAGTGTGAGAAAGTATCACTGCATGTAGGTGATGTTTCTTTCGAGTCCTCTCACTACTGAATCTTTATACTCTCCGGTTCTGGCTGTATGTCTTGAGCTGTGTATGGCTCTGTGGGTAGCACTGTAGCCTCATACCTCAAGGGTTGACGGTTTCCTCTGGGCAAATCCAGTTTCCTCCCAACAATCTAAAATCATATGCTTAGGCAAACCTGCCGTCTCCACGTCGCCTTCATTATGCGGATGTATGTGCGCTCTTCGATGGACTGGCATCTCTTCCTGGGTGTCCCATGCCTGGTGCCCTTTGCTTCCTGGGATCGTCCCCCAGGCTCACCACGATGCCAGGTTAGATAGGGGTTATGGAGTGATGGATGGATGGTCTTTTTTTTATAACAGCAACTCTGTATTATATGCACCGTGCTAATCCCCTGAGGAGGTCATCCCAAAAGTCCCAAAGACATTAGCATTGTCCCGATATCAGCCCAAAATACTCCCCACGAAAGGCAGGTGCCTCATGGTACTGGAAAAGTGTGTCACAACTTTCTTCTGCTCAGTGTGGAGTTTCACTTTGCCTTTACTTCAACAAGGCAAGAGACGGAAAAGAGACTGAATGAGCAGGTCTATTGGACAGCATGGCATCAGATCTGAGTCCATTTTGGTGAGACTCTCGACCATGAGTCAATGAAGGGTTATGTACGATGATGTTTGGTCAGTTACTTGGACTCCTGTGATAGCTGATCGATGGGCCTTGACTTTGTGTGTTTATATTTTAATTTTTACCTGTCTGACTTAATGCTCTAAATAAAACTCCTGGGGTTTTTAAACAGCAGTATTATAGGGACTGACAGTGGCAATTTGTCTGCTTATTGTTTACATTTAAAGGCTTGTGTTTCACTGGAGGTGCAAAACGAAACCTGCCGATAAAACAAGCGTCTGCTTCAGCTAGCTCCTAATTCAGTTCTTTGGGCTTTGCTGAATTTTCTGGGCTGCCCCGAGGTTTGTGATGGCTGAAAAACACATTTACTTATACCCACTTTATTGTGGATATGCACATCCCGGAATGCTGCTCTAGTTTGGCTTTTGTTGGTATTCTGTTTTGGTTTGCACTACCCAAACATTCTGGAGGCTACGATGAAGAATCAGCCAGGATGAAATGAGGCCGTCCATAAAGTTAGGAGACGCCCAGTCTGTGTCTCATTTGGCCAGGTGTGATTGAGCCATCCAAAGGCTGACGAACAGCCCTGCTCAGACATTCCTACTAGAACTTAAATGCAGCTGGTTGATATCACATCCCATGGAAAATTTCAGCACCCTAACACAGGAAACGTAATGAAGGTATATGAAAAATCATTTATGGCCTTTTAATTACAAAAGAAAAAAAACTCAACAAAAATCTTTTATAAGTACCCTTTCCAGTGATGTTTTAAAATTAGAGAATGTGACAATGTGAGCTTTGGGAGGCCTAAACTTGTTCCGGTTACAGGTAAACACCTGCAGCCGCTACCTGCTTCCCCTGCTGTTCTTAAAAACGCTGATGTTTCTCCTTCCAGTATGATATTTAATAGTATGTGGAAACTGTTGAGAAGTCACGTTGTCCCATTGAGGCGCTATAATAATTAACAAATTAAAGATGGCAAACGGTATGCCGTGTAATATTTGGCATTGTGTCTGTGGCGGAGAGACAGAAACCATGCATGTTCCAGAAATGTGATGTCTTCCCGGGAGAGAAAGACACAGAAGGAAAGACAGAGAAGGGTGGGGGGTGTCATTTAGAATTATGCGCACCGAGAGAAAACCTTGCTTCCATCTCTCATCAGGTCCCTCTAAGATCTAGTCTTGCACTGAGCTGTATTAATCACAGCCTTCCATACGGACTCAGCTCGAGCAGGGAGTACCAGCCCTTATCACTTTGATTCTCATTAGCACCTGCCCGGCCGTTCATCCTCGCACGCTCCTGTATCCTGGGGCGCGAAAGCGGGAGGTTCCAATGTGATCCACACGCCAGAAAGTGTACTGGGCTGGCATGCCGTGAGCAAGGAACGTGTGTGTTTGGGCCCGCGTGCCCCCTTCTGGAGGTTTCCTACTCACACCGTCTAGCCTGCTTTATGGACTGGCGCAGACACATTTGTCTTCTGGCCAAACTCTGCAATGTGTCCCCAATTAAGGGGAAAGTGACGAGTAATTAGGGCAGATGCCAAGTAATATCCGACTATACGAGAGACTCAGAACTTCAGCTGGCCAGCTCCTGCAGCTCTGCTTCTGCCATAGGCAATAAGAGGTCTTTTTTGTATTATTGTGGACTTTGCTCAAAAGCAAAACTTCCTGTGGACACTTCATAGCATGCAATAGCTTACCTTCCAGCAGGAGGCAGTCTGGTGTTTCCAGGTCTGTCTGTCTGTCTTGAATGTGTCTATGTAGCTCACACACGTGTGTGTTTGAACTTGAAGGAGTATATAAGGGGGGAAATGACAACTTTGCCATGGTAATTAACATATCTACAGTGTAGATAAGATCCTAATTTGCATAATGTGTTTTTAACTGCCTTCTAATAACCTTGGGAGACAACTAATGGAGTGGAGCCTCTGTGTTTGTGCAGATAGAGGTGTAGTCTTCCTACTGGTTCATTTAGGGTTGCCATGGAGCTAATTTGATCCAATCCCTTTGCCCGGCCTGAACCATTTTGGCATGGATGCCTGTCAAGTAATTAATTCAACCTCCCTTATTCCAGAACTATCCCTGAATTCATACTTTTAAGACCCAATATGCAATAATTTGCTCCCCACTCACTGTAACGCAGTCCCAAGCCATGTTAAATAATATCAGCGTGAAACATGGATTGAGAATCTTGATGTAGAAATGAGGTGCCTTCACAAAGTCTTTTTACGTTGTGCCTGTTTGCTGTCAGTTTGCCTGCACATAATATACATTATCACAGGTGTATAATGTATCTTTGTGATTCTGTACCTCCTTTACTCAGCTCAGGAGTGAAACTGGGTCTCATTCCTTCACGGTTCTGTCTGTCGTGATGAGAGTTGTATTAGAGGGTTCACAGCGCTGTAGTTACCTAATTCCCTATCCGAGTCCAGGCCTCAGGGTCCTCCAGCCGGAAGGCTAATTACTGCCTGCTGCTTGCAGTCCTCCTCTGCACTTCCTCAGCGAACAACGCTGGCAATTGTAATCTTACACAGAAGATTCCAGCTCCATCCGCATATGCGTCTCCTCTGCAGGCATCCCTGAGCCAGAGAGATTAGTTGCGTTTACTGTGTTGCGTGTCGGGGAGGCCTAAGTGGGGAGTTAGCACCAGGAAAAAGATGAGGGTCAACAAGGGCAACCACTGTGCCTGAGAGATGAAGGAGATACCTGAGGGCCTGCCCAGCTCACAACGGTAGGCCTTACAGAATGGTAGGCCTCACATACTTCTCAGGAACACGAAGTGCCTGCGTGAGCTCTGCTTTGGAGATTCACTTGAGAGGACCTGATGGCCAGTCCTGACGTTACCTGAAGCACACATTCCATTAGCACCCAAGACCGCACGTCGATATGTTTTCCGTGAAGTCTTCCTACCCATTGTTCATTCACTGCCGTGTCGTTCTGGTCATCATCATCATCGCCATCGTCTTCATACCCGCTCTCCTGGTGAGGGTCATGACAGCAGCATGTTCAGACCAAACTCCTTGTTTCAAGACCATCGACTCTAGCTCAGGTGTGCCTTGATGTGTCGGTCCATTTTAATCACAACATCCATGTTGTTACTGTCGCTAAAGCAGATCCGACTCTCCCGGGTCGTGGTTTGAACATCACTATCATGAACATCACGCGCTGAAAGACCTGTATCTGTGGGTGACAGAATGACAGAATGTGGAGGATGCACTGTAAAAGTTTATTCATTCGAGCTAGCTGGAGTAACAAGGTTCACAGTAGAATGTCGTGGTGGCCAAGCACAGTTTGTCTCAGTAAAATAGTTTAACCTCTAACAGTCCTGCTCAGATTCTGCAAATGCTTATTAAAATAATGTTTTCGCTTTTCCAGAATACTTTCATATTCTGATACATTTATATATATAATAGATCAAGTACTGCAATGGTATATTTTGCAGTTACAATCATTAACAGCATTTTATTCAGAATTTTGAGGTTACATATACTCAGACAAGCAATAATTATGTTGTCACTCCTAATTAGTTAGCTCTGACTTTAGTCGGTTTGTGGGCGCTGCAGCAATTGCTCAGGTTACATTTTGCTAATATATTCCATTAACCTTTCTACTTCGTCCCAATGTAAAATTATAACATAAAAGTTTATCGTCATTGGAAAGTGTAGTGATGGAACAAACGATGTTTCAAAATCCATCGTGGGTGGGAGATTCACGAACAACAAATCAATGTTGGTGATAGACAGGATTGATTGGTCGTTCCGGATACTCCCACCCACTGTGGGTTTTGAAGCCTCATATTGTCCCACCACTTGGAAAGTGTACCTCCACATACCACTCTCGATATGTGTATGATGCCAAGTATATACTGTGACAATCTGGGGGTGCCACGCCCCCTGATCACCCGACCCTTGGCCCAAGAGCACCCTGATAAGTGGTTGATGGATGGATGGATGGATGGACGGACGGAAATATCACAGTCAACAGAGGCAGTGTGAACTATGGGTAAACAAACGTGTGTTTGTCTGCTCCATTTTGCCCTGTGAGTGAGCATGAGTGCGTTCGCTGGTCAATGTTCATGTGTGTGTGGGTCTAACCTTTGAAGGGTCTTGTACTCTCTAGGCTGGTTAAAAACTTATGGAACGATGTCGTAGACTTGCTGTGTAACCTTATGTTCTGTAGGTCTTTGTGCTTTGTCACCGTGTTGTGCTTGTATCATATTTCACCATCACCGGTGGAAAGGGTCAAAAATAATTAGATTGATATTGCACAAAACTGGCTCATATTGTGTTCCTGACATTAAAATTATTCGTAGTATACTACTTACATTTCCATGACATTCAGAATAATAATATTGTTACCACTAGCAACATTATTGTTGGTTTATTGACCCTGATAGACAGTATATGCTTACTGTTTTGTATACTTACATATATAAATATGCCTGTATATAAATAAACACGCCGGCTGCATTTCTTTCAGGGTTAATGATTTGTCAGGAGGGCAGGGGTTAATGAAATGAAGGGATTAACAGTGGATTTTTTTTCCTCAGGTTTGCACTGCTGAAGGACCCGGCAGGCTGGCTCACCGTTAACCCAGTCAAGGGCATTGTAAACACCACCGCCATCCTGGACCGAGAATCTCCTTTCGTCCACAACAACATGTACACTGCTGTTTTCTTGGCTACGGACAACGGTAAAGATGTGCTCATATAACCATTATAATGTTATGGTGCCATTTCCATTGCAGAATCATTTGTTATTAAAAATGATATCAATATCATTCAATATCACAGTTCGAAAATTCCCAAAGTGTCTCCGATAAGTGGATTTTTATTCTCACTATTAACTTTTAAAGATACCGAATGTACAACGACAACGTAAATCACTACCGAAAGCCTGTTTGAAAAATAATAGAAAATAAATCAGAAACGACATCCGCAGTGGCTGATTGAATTCAATGCCCCGTGTTTCGGTGAATTCAGCTCCACAGTGGTTCCGGCGCTGTTGTCAGTTTTTCTTCCGGCATGCTTATCTCACAAGATCTGATTAGCATTAAGCCGCCGTGAATCCTGCCTGTGATACCTGCAGACTTTCACAAGGAGACTCTAGAAGCTCCAACCTCCACACCCCTACTGCTTTGTAAGAAGCCTTGGAGTGAGTGTGAGAGCGACTGAAGACAAGAGGCATTGATGGAAGAGATTTGTTTCGATTTATGGCTATTATGGAATTCTGCTGATCTGTGTTTCCTGGCACCCCAAAATACGTTTCAGAAAGCTTTGGGCTGTAACAATTGTCCCTAGGATTAGATCCATGGTAAAGCATTGCTATATTTATTAATTTACTGCTTCTACAAATATTGATGGGAGAAATCCCTCCCGGCACCGGTCTATTTCCTGTTAGCCGAGAGAGGGACATGTGAAGAAGTGTGGACAGCTCTGTCATACAGATGCAGGAGGGACTCTTGATTTTGACTGGCACTTGTTGTGACATTTAGAGGTTGATGCAGTGACAGGATAGAAGAATCCTGTGATTTTCCTCTGGGCAGGTTTTCCCAAATAAAGGTCAAAGTTCCGGTCCAGGTTATCTCTGGTGGCATAGGGACCACCCAGAAACCTGCTTGGAGGTGCACAGTCTGCCAATGAGAAAAAACAAAATCACAATGAACTTTAATTAGTAACATATTAAAAACCTCAGGATGCCTAATTGATTTAACAAATGATTTATCTTAGTGCAATTGAATTCAAAGCGTACTACTGAAAAATTAAGCATATTAAGCGTAGTTGCAATTACCTCTATATTTACTGTATGTAAATCCATTTTTTTTTCCTTTTTTTGTTGTCTTTTCCAAGTATACTCATTGGTACAGCTGGTTGGTGTGTTCTACTGAAACAATTCTGCTTAAGTATCATCCTCATAGCACAACAGCAGACACTTTGGGTTATGAATGCATGTCTATGAAGACATTACCTTCTTCTGAAGCAGCTTGGGATCCCTGCAGATCAGCCCTAGATGAGGAACCTTCTTGGATCGTCCCATCTTTACACTCAGGTTTCTGCCAGTAATCTGTGTCCCTAGGAGACTTGTTGCTCTTCGACCAAATTATGTGGAAAGCAAACTTTGTTATTTTTGTAGCTGTTTTTGAGATTCTATTAACTCATTATGAGAGCAAGCTTTGATGGGCATCAAAAGAGGATGCAAGTTCAGGCTGAAACTGCACTTTGCAGTCAAGTCATTCATCAGGTCCATTTATTGCAATACAGTTCCTCGGCCCACAGCGGGCTCTAATTTATGACTTCAGCATATTTATTACTATCATAACTTTAAGAAGTAAAAATGGTTTACAAGCCTTTGGAAAAAAGGTATTAGTTATGCCAGTATAGCAGCTGTTTGTAGTCATGGACACTGAAACTCATGTCTGCACCTCCAGGCTTATAATTAAAAGTATGCTAAACCCAAAATTACGTGAATGATATGTTCACAGATGTATTATTGTACAATATATATTCATCTGTTAATTCTGAGCTCTCCTGTTGGCAACGTTGGGCAGGAATTTGCTCAGCAGAAAATAGTGATATAATCCATGATTTATGGGGTCTCCTGGGACGGGACTCAAGTTGTCATGATTTAGGGTGACGGCTCACAATGCCGATGTACGTCGTTTCACCCATGTCTGAGTGCCACTTACCCAGCGCCTCCCACGATTCAGCCGAGTGTTCTCATAATCACACTTTGTCCGTCAGCATATAATCGGTATGATTGCCACTCTCTCCTTATCACTGGGGCTGTAAGGCTACAGGAGTTTGCTTTTTCATTTTCATGTGAAACATAAGCCCTCTAGCAGCCGTAATGTGGAGGTCTCATTGGCACCATCTGAATTCCTCTCAGTCCGTTCTTCCTCTCATCCGTCCCCGATGTGGTTTGACGCTTTCGTCGAACATTACAGCTACAAAGCCGTGACCTTCCCCAGGGTTCCCACCCTGGGATGTCCCCCACACGGACGTGAGCGGGGTGATCAATGTAGCGGGACATCGATCGCTCTTTCAACCCACGGCGCCTGGACTCTCCTGTGGCCCACGCGGCCGTGTCTGGGAGCTCGAGGCACGCTACCTGGCCCTGCCACGTTTCTTTTTCTAGCCACGTCACCATGGCAACCAGCAGCACCCGCCGATACCTGAACACAACAGGGACCGTGCCCCTCTAAGGCCACATTGTCCTGTTGCCAGGCACGGCCCGTGCTCCAGGGAGGCGGGATGTGATGACTTGGGATCTTTGAGTAGCTTCTCATTCACTACATGTTGACGTAAATCGATAAAGAGACGCTGGGTCTCTTCGAACTGGACCATTCATTCAGCTGCTGCAGTTGAGTTCTACACCATTTAATGCAAAACTGGCAAAAAAAAAAAAAAAAAAAAATGGTAATGAATTAAAATAACGTTAGTATGCGGTACATAGTTAGAATTAAGTACTAAATCTGAGGCGCTTGGTCTTTTTCTGATAATCAAATATGGGGCATAATTAGTGCATATTAGAAACACCTGTGCGGTAAACAAACCATTCTCCAATCATCCATCACTAATGATTGGTCAAGTCACAATTATAAGTATGTGTGAAATACAGAAGCACCGATTACAGAAGACAAAAATGATTAATTTAATTGATCTAATTAAATTAAGTTAAATGAGTGGGTCCTGGTCCTTGATTATACGAAAGATTTCACAATTTCATAGAGTTAAATGTACATTGTTTATATTTACAATGGCACACGTTGCAGTGAAGCCATTACTGGTTCTCCCTTACACAAAATCTCAGGAATTTTTGCAGTTTGCCCAGTTGTCATAAGTATCAGATTATTCTAAATTTTATCCTCCACTACTTATACTGGTCAGAGTCACAAGGCAAAATTTGTTTGCCTGCAATATAAAGATTGTATGTTTAAAACTGCTGCAAAATCATGAATAGTCTGAACCACAGAATGTAGCAATTATGATAACATATCCCTTCATACATGGACACTAAACAAAAAGAAATATAGAGAATAATGAAGATGTGATTCGGGTACATTTATGTCAGAACAACACATTATGAATTTGTGTAGCACTCTATATAGAAAAATAATGCCATTACATTTAATTCACTGGCTGTTATCGCCATGCATGCGACTAACTTTTGGTTGTTTTATATGATAAAGGACCTTCTGTCTAAAATACAGTGGCTTTTTCTGCTCCATCAGGAGATTCTGAAAAAGCTCTGTTACATACTAATGAAGAATATTAACCTTGGTGTTATTAATGATGCGTTTTATTCTCCTAGGACCTAAAATACTGTAGTATTTTGCATTAAAAGCATGGTAGTCTCTCTTGGGGGCCTTGGCCTCTTTGGGATGAAGGTAGGGGCACCAGCTGCCCTTTTTGTAGAAGATCAGGGCTTGAATTTTTCCACTGCCCGCCCCCATAAATGAAAACGCAGGTCATTAGGCTGATATATTTTTTTTCCTTTCCAGCCTGTTGTTTGTCTAATGCATTCAGTGTGGAGGAGTTCTTTCATAGTAGGGCCATGACCGGATTGTGGGTCGGCTCGGCATTGTCTGTGGGTCAGGAAGTTGGGTATGCAGACCATTTTCCGCATGGAAAAAGAAAGGTGCCAGCAGAAATCTGAGGCAGTTATCAGGAAACCTGGACCCGAAGGCAGCGTCCCTGAGTGAGAACTCTCTCCGGCCTCGGTGGAAGGCACCGGTCCTGGCACGTCCCTCGCTATTAGGCACCAGTCTTATTTCTGTGCCGTGCTTCGTGTTGCGGCCCCCGCTGCTGCAGCAGCTCGTAGGAAGATGATTGCACGATACGTATACAGCAGTAGGTAAAAGGGTATCGATCGGGCCTCAGAGCACGCTGCTTTTATTTGAATTAATCGGCGTGCCCCCGGAGCTCGCTCCGGCACTCTCGCACAGCCGGCAGACAAACGAGGCAGGGGGATGCAGAGGGCAGGCCTAGCAATGACACATATGGTACCCTGGTCTGCTCCTGTTTAGCATAATCTCTGAATCATCGTCGCTCATTTTTCAGCCCTATTAAAGGCTCAATCACAGAATATGACACGGAAAGAACTTCCGACGTGAAGAGGGGTAAGAGCGAGGCATTAATCTCACGCCTGTTACTGCAGGCGATGCTGAGGGAACTTCGGGGATGAAAATAAGCCGCCTTTCAGCTCGTTAGCACAGCGAGTTCTGATCTCACACTGCATCAGCGGTCCCGGATAACGAGTTACGATATTGTATGAATGAAACGGCACTTTTTACCGCAGCGATGCTATCAGGGTATCCTGTTTGAGGATTTGCTCTCAGCTAACAAGACCTCGTGATACAAGGCTGGCAGGAATGAACTGGAATGTTATTTGGGTACGGGAGTGGAGACAGATTTAACGAAATCGGGAGGGATGGAGGCAAAAGACAGGCATTTCTGATTCCGCACAATCTCACCAGAAAAACAACAAAAAATGGACAATGGGGCTGGGGAAAGACTGAAGTTGAATATGAGAGAAGGTTTTACATTAATGGGAATAAGGCAAAGGTGAAGTGAACAAGGTTTGAGGGAGATGGCTCAGTGCCATGTTTTGGGAATGCAAAATGCAGATTAGTCTGTATTCTGATGAAAAGGCAAACATAACACAGAGGTAAATCTAATGTATGGCGAGAGACAAACGTGAACTTAGGAGTCATTCACAAGCACCAGTGACCTCAACAGACCGCAAGATCGATCTTTAAGTCCTGGTTTTTCAGCTTGAGATGTTCCTTTTTTTTTTTTTTTTTTTTACATTGTGGCATGAAGGATTCGATTGCAGGGGTTGAAGGAGAAGAGGAAAAGGAGAAGGGGAGGAATAAAGATAAGACCAGGGATGCTAAGGAGAAATACTGGAGAGCAGAAGTGATAGAAGTTAAAATGACTGTGTTTATGCAGTAGTAGGAGGCAGACTGGGTGTCTTTGAGTTCAGAGGCTTGTATGTAGCAGCTGTTTTAGGCTCACTGAAGGATCCCAGGTGGATTACGTTCCATGTATCACGTTGCGCACTGACTGTTCTTCCTGTGAGGTGGGGCTGCCTGTGCAGTCTGTTGTTGACCATAGAGCTGCCCAAAGAATCAGAGCAGGTTCTCTAGAGTTAGTGACAGCTGGGGTGCGCCACCTCACGAAAACACCTGCTCACACCACACTTGTGTGAAACGTTACGAGGCTGTCCCAGATCGATGGCAGCAGAAGGCTTGCAGATTCACATCTTTCAACAAAAAAAGGCAGAGGGAAAAAAGCAGCCAGACCGGACGGTACTCTGCCGTCTGATTCCCTCCACCTGCTGCAGACGTTACAGCTCAGTTTCACACCTTCGCTCATCCCCGTGACCACAAGGGGTGACAGATGGTGCCCTCTGGTTACCACACACTGCCGGTGGAGAGGCCTGCCCGTAGCTCCCGTGGAAACAGCTTCCCGTCATACCTGCCCTTATAGATCCACTGGCACTCCAGGCGGTTTTTGCCAGACCATGTCGAACGAAAACGCAGCCACAGTGAAGGCTCCCGTGTGTTGGATCTTCACCCTTGGAGGACCTGGATGGCTCCTCTTTTAGGTGTGTGAAGACAGATTCAACAACACCCATGCTCCTTTCTGCCTCATTCTTTGGCTGGGAAGAATCAGTCCAAACTGCACCTCCCAGGCCTCCTGTTTCCTTAGAGCTGAGGTCAGGGATGTGGAGAAAGGTTTTCACAGCTTTAACTAAATGCCACTTGGCACGTATTCAGCAGTGAAACTGCTCAGAAAGTGCCAAGGCGATAAGGTGCTTTTTATTACGGAGAAGCTGAAATAGATTGGGAAAGATGCACTGAATGCAGCCATGACGACCTTGATACTGTAAGACCACGTGATCTGAAGCCCGCCATGTCTAGTTGTTTGTGTCATACTGAACATCTCATTGCATCCTTAAAAGCACTTCCTAATAAATGAGCATGCTAAAAATCCTTGCTAATTCTTTTGTCAGTCTAAGTGTTATGCAGAAAAGAAGTTGGGGGGAGGAGGGGATGTCTCAGGGCAAGTCGAAGTCCAGTGATAGGTCCATTTAGGTACCACTACTGTAAGATGTCTATTTTTTGCCTCTCATCCGAGACTACACTTCCAAACCTTGTTGACCTTCCAAGACCCAGCCGCTGTTTTGCATCCCAGTGCGTTTCACTTGTGCTGAAACTAAAGCAGCCATTTTGTGTTTTCATTGCTCTCCGTCGTTTCGTCAGACTCATACTCAGGGTCCCCATTTCTGACTCCTAAGCCCAAGTCTGGTGCTTCTGTTTTTCAAATGGCAGCAGATTTGACATCAAACTACCAACCGGTTGTTTAGCCCGATGGGGTGTAGTCGGGCTGGAAATTTTTGGCAGTCTAACTGAAAGGAGGGTTACTGACAGTTATATTTACTTCCGCATGGCAGAGCTATTGATCTGTGTAGATTAAAGGTGAGATAAATCTAGATAGATGACTCGACCAGGTCCCGGGTGCATCCAGAACCATCTGTGCAACACTGCCGTGTGTGCGTAAAACTTTTACACTAGTCTTGACCGTCTCTTTGGTCTCAGTCAGTGATGGTAGGCATTTACACCGAGAGCAGGATCCCAATAGTCGTAACAGAGAACAGCTTCCGAGCAAAGAAAAAGAAAAGAATTAACATGCCTTTCCCTGAATATCGTAAGCCGGAGCCAATAAAAACCAACAGGGAGCATGTCGTTGTCGTCTGAATTGCATCTGGCTGCAGAATCGCAGCCCTCTGTTGACTAATCAGCCCTGAGTAACCCCAGGCAGTGACAGAGCTCCCTGCCTGACATCCCACTCCGTCTGCAGTCTGGTCCCTGTTTGTTACTTTTATCACCCATCTTACAGGACACAAAAAGGCAGCTTATTAATTCCGATGGGCCGTAGAAGGTTAAGGCCTTCTGACACTGTGCCTATTGGTGTACTTATCTTTGAACCACACAAACCCGCCACTCTGATGTTGCTGAATTCTCAAAGGCCTACAAAGGCCTCGTACCCTGAAACCCAAAAAAAAAAACCCTCACCCTCAAAACAAGAAACATGTCAATCTTACCCACTGCTCCAGGAAAATGTAATTAATTTGGGTCCTTCTCTTAATTCATAAAATTGTTGATTGGATGAGTTTTTTGACACCCTTTATTACAAACGCTAATTTGAACTTGAGTTCCCATTGAACTAAATCATATCGCTGTACTGATAATGCTCATTATATTACAGTGTAATGTATTTTTCATTGGGGTAATGAATTAATATAGCGTTTAACGGCTATGTAAGTGATAAGCAGCACACTTGAGCAGAAAGTTTTCCCACAGGATTCTCGCGGTGTCTGTCACATCGATGGGTCACTACCATCTAACTCATCATGCCTTTGAGGATGAGCCAGCATAGGAATGGATGGATGAAAGTGAAAGTGTGAGCCCATGAATTGATGGAAGTGGCCTTGTGCCATAAGCCTCTCCACCTCTGCTAAAATCTAATCAAAGTTCTTTTTTTTTTATGCTGTGGAGGCTAAACCAATCAGGAGACTGTCACGGCCCCTGACAGAGTAAAAAGCGTGCCATGTAAGGAGAGAGCCGGGGCTAAAGGCTGGGCCTCCAGTGTCACGGCACCTTCTGGATTTGACCAAATTATGATTCCTTGCCTCACGGCCTGGTGTTCTGCTGTATGAGTATGCAGTTTGACAGCGAGTAGGTTAATTGTATGGAGGAAATGTATCTACGCAAGGCGAATCCATTAAAGCCCTGGGCTTAGAAGCAGAAATCAGCAGCCACGGCTGGCATCCCTCCAAGATAATGGCTCTTTAATGGTATACCATCCGCAAGACCAGCACCGCATTCTGCCTAAATTCACTACTCTTTATCTCACTAGTTACCCTCTCCCTCTTTCACTTTCATTGTTTCTGTTTTGTGTATAAAAAATGGTATATATTCATGTTATTTCCTCTCACAGTACAAAGACATGCAGTTTCAGTGAACTGGTTTCTCTAACTTTGTTGTAGTGTGTCACTGTGTCGGTTTGCCCTTTTCAGTATGTTCCCTGTGTCGTGCCCCATACCCCCTTGAATGGATTCCAGGCTCCCTCACATGTATGTTACACATTGAATATGGTTGCTGCCAATTTCATAAACGTACTGTTTTGCTTAGGCACCGTAATCTGTCCTAAGTGATCCCATAGGGTTTTTGAAATTCACAAAATGTTCCATTGAAAACCTGACTTCTTCACTTTTCCCTGACGTTTACAGGAGCATAGGAGAAAATATGAAACTGTGACTTTGCATAAGGATTAAGCCCTTTAAACTTAACAGCTGATGGAAACACGCTGTCACTTTAACACTTCTCTGGGGTGGGTGTTTGTATGGCTCTGCAGCTTTTTCTATGTGGAGTTTTACTCATGTCTGTGTTGATTTCCTCCCATGATCAAAAACCCGGCTTTTCAGGAGTGTTCTGTATCCTGTACTACTGATGTCATGATACCAAAACTTCAGCAGCTGGTACCAATACCAATGAAATCCTCAATACCAATGAAATCCTCAATAGTGATTCGATACTTCAGTGTAAAACAAAAATTCCATTTGACCCTCATTATGTTCTTAAAATGTAAAGTTTACCAACACAACAAACATATGTACGCTTAAAGAAATTCAGATTTAAGTAGTGCTTTTATTGTTCAACTTTAAAGCTTAGTTCTTGACGCTAACCATAAACTACATGCAAGTCGAACTTCCAGCTGCTTCGCTAAGTTGGATGTATTTCTAGGTTTCCTTTTGACCACCGACATCTTTTGCAGACTGGATTTTGGGGGTCAGTGATGTTCCCTTTGCTGTCTACCTCGAATGCAAAGTGTTTCCAAACGCTACCGCTGCCGTATTGTTTAACTACGACTACACATTGTGATGGTGCGGCTGCATCACTCGTCATCGCCATGTTGAAAGTCATGCGGTTACAGGTATCGATTTTGACTCGGTACTACCGACATTGACGAAAAAGTAGTACCATAGTACAAAGTATGTTCTGAGCTCTGGTATTGATTTTTTACCGAAAGAATCGATTCTTGTGACCGCAGTATCCTGTCCCCCGTACACAGCGCTAATACTGGATCAAAATCACTGAAATAGATTAGTAGGTAATGAAAGCCTGTATATGCAAGGAGAGCAATAGCTAAGTATTTCATGAGCAATTTTTAGTAAATGCCATTTTATCCATTGGGATAAAAAAAAACAACAATGGAATTGGCTTGTGGTTGTAATTACAGGAGGTACAGCTCCTTTGTGGAATTTGATAACAAGCTGCTAGGCCACCAGACGAATTTGCGGCCTTTGTGTGGCGCAGCGTGATGCTTAATGAACTGTGAGCGGTATTTTAACGAGCCAGGACGGAGGGCACCTCAGGTGCTCCTGCCTCCCTCTCCAATGAGCAGTCAGCTTTCAAATTAACTGTGTCTAATACTACATACTTTAAACTAATAAATGGTGCTCCTTCGTGGGCACGAAGGATGAGGCTGTCAGAAGTTTAGTGTGCGAGGAGCAGTGAGATCGCTCAAGTAGACAGGATTGCTGGACCAAGCCTGCAAAGATGGTTGACCGGCTTCTGTTGAAAGATTAAAAAACACAATGTAAATTGGTTGTCTGTTTCAGTGACATGACTGTCTCTTTCAGTTAAATTCAAGCAGTCTTCACCACCCTCCTAGTGACATCAGAGGTTCACTATTTAAACATATTATTAATGAAGACATTTCATAGGTTACATGGTGAGAATCCTGCAGAAACATCTGCTTTAAAAATGGGCTGGCTTGGCGGACTGATTCCGACATTCTGCCCGTCGCTTGCACGTAGGATAATCAGCCTGTTTGTCACGGGAACCTTAATTGCCTACCTTTTCATCAGTGGTTCTGGGTGTAATTGCCTATGATTATTTTTTTTTCTTTTGTTCACAGCACTTCAGAAAGTAAACGATAGTGCTCAAGGGCTTGATTGGAAGATGCTGATGTTTGTCAGTGTCACGCAGTGCAATGTTCTGGATGACCACATATGACACATTCACTCTAGTCCTATAAAAGGCACACAGTGGAAGTGAAAATTTCTTTCTCATAGAAATGGAACATGCTCTCCAACATACGTCCACTTAATGGGATCGTTAGATATCTGAAGATCAAGGTCAAGCAGGTGGGCAGAGTAGGTGCTTGTTCTAAGTCCCATCCCATCTCACTTTGATTACCAGAAATAGTGCGATGCTGTCTCTGTTGTACACAATGCTAGTATTAACTGTCCTTTGTCTAAGTTACAGCTGGATTATTTGCATTCTTAAATCAGATTCAAGAAGGTAGAACTGAAAATGGTTACATGAATGAATGTGTGACACCGGTAGAAAATGAGTTTGAATGTCAGGCATCTTAAGGAGAGAAATACCAACGCAAACTTAAGACTAAAACTAAGCAGTACTGTGGTCAAATTATTTTACAAGATAGGAAATGTTGCAGTAGTACATCGTTCATTAAATCCTGGGAAATGTAGTCCACTATTTCACTGAAACCCAGTCAAGGTAGTACTTTACTAAACCATAGAAAATAAATCACTTGGCTTTGTTCACAGTGCAAGGGAAAACGTGTTGTTAGGAATTTTTGTGCTGTGTGATTTAAATTAACAAAACATGCTGAAGATGCTTCCTCTACACTGGGAACCCATGGAGGCAAAATTGGGAATTTTTTAGGAGTAGGTCAGCACTTTTTCAGCCCAGGCGAATATATTCTCTATTCATCTATCCATCATGGAGTGGGGGGTGGAGCCTATTCTGTTAAGTTTAGGGCATTTGGCGGGGGAACATCCTGGATGGGAATCACACACTATGGGGATTTAAGAGACATTAATCATCCTAGCTGCATGTTGTTTGACTGCAGGAGGAGATCCACAGGGAGAACATCCACGCACACACACTGCATAGGGACGGGATTTAAATGGCCATCCATAGAGATGTGAGGCTACACTCCTAGCCAAACTGGTGAAACATCAGAAGAGGGATTAGAATAGTCCTGAGGCTTAGCTCACTCAGACAACTTTATCGAAAAACTCAAAAATATAAAGACGAGGAACCTTAACAGTGGCACTAAATGTTGAAAATTGCTGAAACTTCTTGCAATGAAAGAACTGGGTTAAATTCAGTTACCTTACAGGCACAGCCATTGTGGACTGGTTTCAGTCGCATGGCATTCCCTAAGCATTAGTCTCACATAAATGCAGTACAGCATTTTTAAACACAAATTCTATACATATTTTCTCATACATTCAGCATGGGCTGACTGTACGTTTATCCAATGAAGGCTATGTATGTCTATTTCATCCTTTTTTTCAGTTTGTGACTGTATATGTGTGTACGTGTCTGTGGCTCCATCGTCAGTCCACGTCGTTTTAGCCGAGTGCCCCAAATACCCCGTCCTGCGACTAAACGTACCGCGGCAAAACGGCGTGGAAAATCTGAATAAAATGGAACGTGAATGAAATCCTTAAGGGCGCCCGCAGCTTGGTTATGTTTACGCTACTTGGCTACGGCTACGCCACCGTATCGTTCCTTCTCCGGGGGAGTCGGCGAGCTAGCGAGGATACGCCTCACCACGCACCGCGCTCCTCAGGTTTAAAGGATTACAGCCCTAATCTGTGCCCTCGTGCTCTCCTTAGCTTCTGATGAACAGCCCGTCATTGATTATCTATTAGTTTTCTTGATGTTCTAATGCTTAGCGCCTCCCCTTCTTCCCTCTGCAGCCCCCGCATTTGCAGCTCCCTTCCCGTCTGACGTTCAGGCTACTTGAAAACGGCTGATGTATTATGACCTTTCCCAGGCTGCATTTCAGAGAGGTTTTTTTCTCCTTTCTCAAATCTTTATTTTTCTTTTTTTTTTTCTTGAGGTTTTGTGAAACAATAATAATAATGGTGATAATTCCCAGCCTTGGGCATCTTTTCTTCCCCATGGAGGGCAATAAGCAATTTCTGCAGTAATGAATGTTTTAATGAAAAATACTCAGCAGACAGGTAGCAGCGCTCCAAGCACTTGCCTTATTTGCCAGTCTCAGCTCGGAATAAATCCCAAAGTGTTATGTTTCTAGACAGCACTCTCCCTGGAGAGATGCTGCTTTCTTTCACTTCCTGCTTGTTTTCTTCTTAAACAAAATGAAAGAGTGAGCTTTGTGCGTCAAGCTGTCATTAACATTTCTGCTTCGCCATCCTGTGTTTTAGTTTAGAAGTTGTGTGTGAATAGGAAAAGTAATCTTTACCTTGCCTTCTACGTTTCTCCCTGTTTCAGAGCCCCAGCCTTTAAAATGTAGGCTGTGTACTCCTTCCAAGCCTGTAACTTTCTTTACAAATTGCGGGTCAGACATTGCGGCTGTGGGGTGAGGGTATGGGGATCGACTGAAGTAGAGTTGCTGTCTTGCTGTCAGCAGCTGGCATCTGCCGCCTGGTGTGTGAATCAAGAGGAACGTGGTAGTATGGTAGTCAGTGGTTCTTATGAAGGCTGTGTACTGCACACATGTCACTCAGGGCCCTTTAAATGGCTTGAGTCAATGTTTCATTTTCGATCTGACATTGCCAGTGTCATATTTATTCACAAGACCATGGAATTAATCGATTAATGCTCAGGACTTCTTTCTTTACTGCTCTAGTACACTTACTGAGTATGAATATTATGACTTTTCTGGCACTTGATGGAATCTTTTCCATTTTCAAATTCACAGCACAAATGAATGAACGACTGTGTAAGAAAACATAGGACATGAACGCACAACAGACAGGAAAAATGCCAAAAACAGCCCTTGTAGGCATCATGCTCCTTTTCTTTTCTTTCTTGTCAGCCTTCCTGTGTTTTATTCTCTTTTTGCATGTCTCCCTCTCTCCTTTTCTCTATCAACAAATGCAATGCTATCAGTTTTTCTTCAAACAAAGGTAAATGAGTTGTTGCTCAGCACCTCTGAGGACCGAGGTTTGCTGTCTGCCAGTCCTGAGGGTTGTGCAGGAGCCAGATCCAGACTTGAAAGAGGAGCTGATATTTTTCTGTGCCAGTTACTATGCAGGTTCTCAATGAAGCTGATCCATGTCTAAAGTGTGTGTAACCTATATTCCTTGTATTGATTTTGAGGTTAGGACAAAATGATGTAGAGCAATGTTCCCTCTAATGTTTATGGGGTTGGT
>JAACJT020000016.1:18821574-18847836 GCA_009936485.2 Gymnarchus niloticus | reverse complement strand
GTGAAATGAGGTAGAGTAAGGTTCCCTCTAATGTTTATGGGGTTGGTGTGAAATGAGGTAGAGTAAGGTTCCCTCTAATGTTTATGGGGTTGGTGTGAAATGAGGTAGAGTAAGGTTCCCTCTAGTGTTTATAAGGTTGGTGTGAAATGAGGTAGAGTAAGGTTCCTTTTGATGTTTATGAGGTTGGTGTGAAATGAGGTACAGCCAGCTTTCTCATAATGTTTACATGATTGGTGTGAAACGAGGTAGGTAATGTTTGACAGACATGTGAAAGGAACTGGTGCAATACATCAAGTGGTGGTTATCTCAGCTGGCTGATTATCTTTTTGTACTCAATTAGGGTCCAGCCCTCTGGTGGAGCCACCCGGATAATCCACCATGTATTTATTCACTACCTGCTGCTTCTTGACCTCCATATTCCTCCCAGGAAAGAGTTTCCACCTCTGATCGATACACTTCCAGTGGCAGATTGGGGAGACTTGCTTTGTTGGAGCTGTTGTGGATTTGCATGAAGATAAATAAATGCTGCAGTCATATGTCAGGCCCATGGAGGATCATGATGTCACAGTTCACAATATGAATATGCTTCTTGTTTATTTTAATGACCATAACATTAGTCTATTTAGTTATGCAGTAAAGCTGTATCATAGGATCCTAAGAGGCAGACCCTACATATCGTAATATCGGGAATAAAAAACTGGCTTTTGATCTCTGAGATGATTACACATATACATCCTTGCATTACTGACAATTAATGGCATCCAAGTTAGGGAGCAGCACAGACCTGAAGTGCTTTGAGGGCAGTGATGGATTGGTGAGTGGGTGTAGGGAATATAAGGAAGGGCATCCATTTGGAAGGCCAAGTAGTAACGACCTGCATGCAATTGTGCCTGAATGGCACCTCAATTTCTCTTCCTATAAATGGGGGAAATTTGCATTAGTTCTCCAGCATTCGTCTTTAACACGTTACAGGGATGACGTGTCAAGGAGGACTCTCAGTCTCGTCCCACTGATGGCCTTGAGCACTGACTACACTCTGTTTTGGCCATCATCTGACTGTCTATGTTTTTTAATTTCATGGAACCCTTTACTCGTCACCCGCAGCACCATGAAGGTGGAACGCAAGCGTTGCTGGAACACAATAAAAACACAAGAGGGCGAGCAAAAATCGCAATGAGGACGTAAAACCAATGAGGATTCCAGATCAGTCTCTGACATTCAATGAAAAACCAAACATGAAACCTATTCGGAATGCACAGTAACTCCTGAGAGCAGCAAGGACACAAAGCCTATTGTTGAGCAACAATCGTAAAGCCAAACGCAGCTCTCTCAGATCGAATTACACTTGTATTTCTCGATTATAAAGCAAATAAAGCCTTGGTCCACCAGTTTACTGCACAGAACATGTTTAGGTGGAAATTCCTGAAATTGTTCAGCTTTGAAACCAAACCTAATAAGATTTGAAAAATCATAATATAAGTAATTTGTTCCCTTCATCTAAACAATTGTCAAACTAATGATTCAGAAGTTTTGTTTGAGTGCTAAGTAATTAAATAATAGTGTTAGTAAGGGTGAAATGGTGACACATTGTGATGCATCTCCATTAAAGTTGACTGTTCCTGCCACTCATCACTATACTCGAGTTCCACACAGAGTTGAATGTGGTCTGAGCTGTATGATACCCTTAACAGCCTAGCTGGGAAGGAACCAGAGCATACCTGTGGTTCTCCAGCACCATAGTAGAGTGTACCTGTTAAACAGCTTCAGGGAAACTCATGTAGAAAAGTCCTGTTAGAGGTATGAAAAGCAAGTGTTTTTTCGTTTGAATGAGAGATGTAAATCATCACTGTGGTGACTGCAGAATTGAAAGAGGAAAAATTCTGTCAACAGCAAAAAAAGTATCAATTTCTTTCAAGTGCAAGGACTCTTCTCTTAAATTGAATGCTTGAAAAGGCGGGGTTAGTTAGAAGCTGGTTTTTGGCCTTGGTTAGAGTAATTTTGTTCTGAACCTGCAATCTTGAAAAATAATGACACTGAGCGAGAGGTTAAGAGATGAACCTGACTGAAAATTCAATTAACAAAGCTAATTTAAGCTCACCGAATTTATTTATTTTTCGCCTTAAAGTAATCTTTCCTATCACTTAGCTTCTGCTGTCAGTTACATACCCACTTTATATACAACATTTTATCCATCCTCACAGTGGGAGGAATTCAGTGAGTGAGTGAGTGAGTGAGTGAGTGAGTGTGTGTGTGTGTGTGTGTGTGTGTGTGTGTGTGTGTGTGTGTGTGTGTGTGTGTGTGTGTGTGTGTGTGTGTGCCGTGTTTATCTTACATTGTGGGAACAAAATGGCCCTAGGAGGTAATAAAAATGAGACATTTTTACCCTGGGGGGACATTTGTCATGTCCCCACAAGGGAAAACTCAGTTTTATAAAAATCTGTGAATGCAGTCAAAATACTAAAATAGCCAGAAGTCTTGTATTTTGTTGGGTTACTTATGGTTAATATTAGGGCTGGTAAGGTTAAGGTTAAGGTTGTCATAGTTAGGATTAGGGTTAGGCCCATAAAAATTATCGTAAGAAATACAAATGTGTGTGTGTGTGTGTGTGTGTGTGTGTGTGTGTGTGTGTGTGTGTGTGTGTGTGTGTGTGCGCGCTTTTACCTGCTTGGAGAAAATAAAAGATTATCACATTGTCGATTGTCCCAGTGTTCAGCACCTGTTTAGGTTTTAATAGTTTAAGATCTTTGGCCACACTGGAGGAGCTTCAGTTTTTAATTTGTTTTTGCGTTTTTTTTTTTTTGGCTTTAGTCTTACTTGCCCCCAATCCCCCAGGTCGTGTTTAACGATAAAGGCTTTCAATAAACTCTAATCTCTCCAACACAGTAAATTTCACTGCTGTGAATCTCTTCCTTGTTGGGATTTTGTTTTAAGACCAGTGAATTTTTGTGTTGAGAATTTTATTAGGTCGGATACAGCTGTTGGAGCAAAATGAGAAATTATTCATGTTGTGACATGCAGGCGGCAGTGATTAGACTGTAACCTTGGGCCAATACTGAGGAGGACAGTGTTTCTGTAAGATAACGCTCCATAAAAGTACGGAGGGCATACGATTTAAGGTTACTTAGAATTATTGAAAATTATTATATGTTAAAAGAAATGTTTTATAGGTTTGGAATATTATATCATGCTGACAAAGTGAGTCTATATTAGACTCAGTGCCCTCTTTATTAGGCTTACCCGTTTATGCCAACCTTTTCCTACAAACCAACATCAAGCATGCGGACATCAAGCAATGTGACTGAGAATGCCCACCATCTACGGTGTGGCGGTTCCAGCACCTCAGAAACGGCCACCCATTACAGTCTCTAAAATTCACAGAGGGTGGCCAGACAAATAAAGTGGCACTTCTGAGAACAGAGGCACATCGTTAATGACAGAAGTCAGCTACGAATGGCTCATTAAAGATAACACTAGGGCTACAAGTGCAAAAATGTGACAGCTCAAACTCCAAAGATGAAAGTGTATAGCATCTTGGTGAAACCAAGGGTTTCAATCTATTCTGGTGACAAAAGAGGATCCTACCTGCTACTAGGTAGGTGTACCTAATAAAGTGGCCACAGCGCGTATATTATAAACACAAGCTAAATTCGAAAAGTTTATTGATATCGAAATGTGTTTTCATACTAAAAGACATGACACGTCATTCTTTTGGGTTCATTTCGTTTTCTCCTGCTGTTTTGTGTTTGTTTTCTCAATGATTTGGGCTGCCTGTGGCCTGGACCATGATGGTCACCCAGCATGCTGCGTGAACCATCCCACGGGAGCCTCCACACGGTCCGTGTAAGATGCATTCATCCCCTGGATGTAGCTAGCTTAGGAAGAGCAGCAAGTACAGCAGCCAGATGGGTTAATACATGTGCGTTCGTGCATGCGAGTGCGTGCAGGAGGAGCTGAGGTGTCGCTCTTGGGGTTGGGTTTATAGGTAGAGGTGTGTGTGTGTGGGTGTTTCATAGGATTGGACAACGGGCTGTGAGTTTAAATCCTGTACCTGTACTGTTTGTTACTCCCAGCAGCTTCTAATACATTTGACAGCATCTTATTGTGGTGTCCATGAAACAGACCAGCATGATTCAGATCGATGTTCCTTCATCAGATTCTCCCTCTCCAGTGCAGACTGTCACTCTCTGAACCCATGTGTTATTTTAATCTTTACACCAGCAAAGTGTGTAATCTTACATTAAGGGTAAAGGGATCATCTATTTTTGTGATACACCACTGAAAGTAATTAATCTTCACGCAAAAACAGAAGAATAATACGCCATGTCTATGAGTTCTGAAAAACCTACGGAGTGCCTTTCTCACATAGACACCCTGTGCCATTCACAGGTAGCCCACCTGCCACAGGCACGGGGACACTGGTCATAACGCTGGAGGATGAAAACGACAACGCTCCGTACCTGCACCCGTCCGTGGCACGCATCTGTGAGGAAGCCAAGGACTTGAACGTGGTGATCGTGGGTGGCAGGGACAAGGACATCTTCCCCAATGCCGACCCCTTCCGGATTGAGCTGGGCAAACAGCCAGGCCTGGAGAAGACATGGAAGATCACTAAGCTCAACAGTGAGTGTTGTCCCTGCACGCAGTCCCAACTCAGTCGCAAAAATATACAAAATGCATTCATGGCAACTTTTCATCATAATCAATCTAAGCCATATTTCCACTGATAAACACCAGATCACGTGTATTAATCCCAGTCTACTACTGCTTTGAGCATTTCATTTTCACCTGCTTCAAAACTTAGGCTTTTTTTTTCTTTTTCTGAAAACATGTTGCCTCTGAAAATTCCCGCTGCTAACCGACCTGTTTACCTCGGGCATCTACAATACAGCACTTGCTTCCTGTGGACGGCTCCCATGTAGCTTTACCTCTGCCCAAGTATGGTCGTAAACTTCGAGATCCCTCCCCTAGTGACTGGGCCACAATCTGTCTTCCTCCAAAGTGACACTGTGATGAAGACACCAGCGGGGGAAGTGAAGTCTTGAGCGATGGTGTGGCTGTTTAACAAGTGTTAATTGTGTGAGGTGTCCACAGGTTGTCTTTCTGCAGCTATGAGCATTTCTTTTCAGAAGGACCGCCCTGAGAGTTCTCCGGCGTCTGCATTTAAATGCACCTCACAAATTGCCTGCTCCTCATTCACGCTCAAATGTGATAAACACAGTGCTTCCCTTGATTCTGATATCGAGGCAATTAAAAGTAAGAGCTATCCCCCTTCCAGATTGATCCCTTGCGTCATAGTTCTGTTCAACATCTGCTCAGTGCGTGTGGCCTTTCATATCAGTACCACACTTTAATCAGGCATTTTGACAGGACCACACAGGAAGTGATGTTGCTTACAAGGCCGTCCCGCAGGGACATAACCTGGTGACTTGTTTTTAGTGAAATGCCTTTCAAAATAAGGAACATTTGCATTTTTGTATGGAAGGCATATAAACAATGTGGTGGAGTGTTAGAACTTGGGTTAAAATGAGCTATGGGAACTAAATTCCTATAGAAGGTAAAAGATTCACACATCCTTGAGGAACTCATGAGACTGTCAACATGTTAATGTTGATCTAACAATAAACACAATTACCGATGAAGGTTAGGGTGACAGCACTGTTGGCTTGGACCGTAGACAGAGCCGCAGACACGCTTGCTTCTTCTTCAGCGAATGTGATCTCAGCTGCGTTAAATGAGGTTTGTGCCTGAGTCACTCAGCATGCCTTAAAGGTGCCTCTACCTCTCTAGACTCTGTTCCAGCTGTGTGACACCATTTCCTGTTTTGGCAACTGTGCGCATTATCAGTGGGGATAATTTACTCATATGAAAAGAAAATAACCACAGACCATTTGTTTGAAATTTACTTACAGCTTGGTGGTTTTGTACACCTCTCAAACTCCTGTTAATTCCCCCTTATTTAAACCATTTACTAGCTACACTGACTCCACAGCAGATGATATTAATGTATAAATTAGCATAATTAGAGACAGACAAAAATAACCCAATATTTTGCTTCATGGTTTGTTCCCCATTTTTTCTCTGTATCCTACTCTTACCATTTTAATGTTGTTTGAATTGTGATGTCAACATTGATCCTTGGAGCCACCTGCTGGCAGCAGTGCATTACACGTGTCTGCTGGGTAAATATGTTACAAATCTGAGCACGGCAAGGGTTTGGCTGTGGGGGAGTGCGGAACAAAGGCTTCCTATGGTGTCTGCGGGATGAACAAAGAAAGAGGAAGCCAAATCTTTTTCTTTGAGTGATTCAGTGCAGCATCCCCAAATTTTTGAAACGGCAAAAAATTCTCCCTCTACTTGCGCCACGTCCCTCCCTGCCCTCTGCAATGACTTCGCCTGGCTCGCCACTGGAGTCACTGTCATTTTATCACAAGCCTCACAGGATGGAGGCTTTTCCACAGGACGTTTCGGACGGCCAGCTCCCACCAGCCGGTCATGTGAAGCGAGAATGTACGCTAGGAGAACCAGAGTGAGCCCGTCGAGGAGGGCAGACAGCGCATTCACAGGCTGGAACAGAACAATCCCTGAGCAATACAACTCGGCCTCAGGCCAATGAGAAATGTCACACAAAATGACAATTCAAATCTCCATCCATCAAGGTCCCTGATGAGATAGCACTTGGACTTAATGTCTGCAATACGCTGGTAGTAGCAAGAGGTTGAAGTATTTTCAGATTCCTATAATGGAAGTAGTTTTTTTTTTTTTTCTCCTCCGATAGTAAAACTTTCGAGAACTAAAGTGAAAGCAGGCCCACTCCAGCAGAGTCTCTGTACAGTACAAATCTCTGCCAGTGGATGAGACGGTAGTACGGGAGGCGGATGGAGAGTGCATTGAATTAAACTGCAGATGGTGTGCCTGCCTGCACACTCGCTTCCTTTCGACTAATGAGGGGCTTGCCTTTGTGCTGAACCATTAGCTGTGAGTTTCAAGCAAGAAAAGCTGCTTATTCACCTTGTCTTGGGTGGAAGTGTCTTCTGAGAAAGGAGTAGCATGAAGTATAGAAGCAGCTTGGCACGGACCACGCTACCTGACAACTGAATACACTTATTGTGTATTTATATTGTCAACGCTGGTTATTATTCCTAGGGTTCTGCTGACCGTCTGATGATACCAGCGCCCGCACTGGTTAGAGATACCACTCGATTTTTATTACTCAAGTCACTTGTGGCCACTGCATGTGTTTGGGCAATCGGAGGAAAGCCATGCGATAGGTACAAACCCCGCATGCAAACAGCGGGGGCAAGATTTAGACCCGCAACCCTGGCGTCTTTGAGGCGACGGTGCTGCACGCTGAGCCACAGCACCGCCCATAGTGGGCATATGGCCACTCTGATTAAAGTGTAAAGTAAATGTCTTTTTAATGTTTTGCTTGTAATTTCTGATTAAGTGGAAATAATTGAAATAAAAACAACTGACATGACAGTGTTACGGAGAACTGCACCCATTTCGTATTCACGCGTTACCGAGAAATACGTCGTAAATCATTCTGAACTACACGCCTTCCGTGTGTAGCGGCTACCGCTGTTTCTCCATGTGCCACGGTAAAGAAAGGACGCTGAATTTTAATCTCACACAAGGCCCAGCCGAATACCACTGCTCACTCAAGAAATGGCGTCGGCTCCTTATTTTAAACGACGCAGAGTTTTGCGAAAGGAAAAGCTGATAATTAGGGATCCGGTCTAAAAGGATGTTTGTCTCGGCAATCACTTGTTCTTTTGGAAAGATGCCCTTAGCAAGGCTAAAATTAGAGGCGTCTAAGACAAAAGCTGTTTAAATCTGATAGGCGGCATGTCATATGGCCAGTCTGTATGCTGTGAAGTTCCCTACTGCCTGTTGATTCATGCCTTCTGTTAAAGGTACACACTCCCAGGTCACACTGCTACACAGTCTGAAGAGAGCAAACTACAACCTTCCCCTTCTGGTGACTGACTCAGGGGTGCCACAGCTGTCCAACAGCACCGAGATCAAAGTTCAGGTGTGCACCTGCAAGAAGAACAAGATGGATTGCAACAGCGCCTGGTCGGTCCGCTCCAGCCTGCTATGGCTGGGCCTTGCCCTGTTCTCTGTCTTCTGTGAGTATATTTCCCACAACGCTCTTGGGCTTGATGGTTTGCCAGGCCCTAACTTGTAAATGTTTCCAAGGCAAAGTAGGAACGAGGCATACCAAAAGACAATTTCACAGATCAGCTAATGATGAGGCTTCAAACCCTGTGGTGGGTGGGAGTTTCCTGAACTACCAATCAATGCAGGCAATAGCTTCATGTGAAGCCTCATTTAGTGCCAGCATTGATTGGTTACTTCAAGATTGGGTTAGTTATCCCATTACTAAAAACAGTGTCATTTTCTCTTCAGGGACGTGAAAGTAGAATTATAGTAGAGGAGGTTCATTGTAGGGTATCTGGAAGTAGTGAGCCAACATCAAGATTAACGTATAAAATCAGGAGTGTGCACTATTTCTCCCATGCTGTTTGACATATGGAGCATAATGTATGAGTTCGAAGACCAGTGTTCATCATTTTTAAGAAAGAACAAGGGGACATTTTCAAATATTTTTATCTTGTACTGAAGAGATGTTGAAGAGGATGATAACAATTCCCATTTCATTCGCTGATGACATTTTACTGAAATATGGGTGTGATGGTAATGATGTATCTGTAAATAATGTAATGAAACGTATAACCTTGAGGAGTATTTATGGGACCAAGTTATCCTCACATGATGGGACGGTTCTCTTTCATTTCCTGAATGCACCCTTCACAAGGCCAGTAAAGAAGTCGATTTGTACAGTTTTACATAGTCATTTTGGTAACCCAGAAATGGAAGGTTTTCTCTGTCATATAATAAGGATTTTAACTGATGTACTTTGCTCAAGGACATAAGGACATTATTTCCACCTGTGCTCTGGTCTTTACTGAAAGATACATTTCCATTCTTTGGGTAGCCAGACTTATTCATATTTTCCATCCATATCCCTTTGACCTTCCCCAGTTTTATGGGAAATGGGGTGTCCTGGTAAGAAATAATTTCCCCACATTAAACCGTGATCACCATAAGGCTTGATCCTATATTCTGTGCAGCCCTTACGTTCTCTGAGTTTGGCAGGGTTTCACAGCCCATCGATCCCCATCCCTACCCAGGGATTCATCTTATAAAAATATTAAGTATATCTCATTTATACTATAAGCGATACCATGAATAATGTATTCTTTCAAGGAGCTGTAGTCGAGAAACTCAGAACAGGGAGACAAAAAACATAAACTTTCTCATTCTGTTCCTATAAGCTGTTGAACGTTGACTCTGAATTTTATTGAAAGTTTTACCACTGAAGGCAGGATACCATAGGCATTGTATGGTGCGATTGTGATAAGGAGAGAGCCACAAATCTGTAATTCATAACACAATAGAGCTTTTGAGAGAACTGAACCAAATCTGCCTGAAGGCCCATTCCAGTAAAGCGGTCTCTCGCTTTTTTTTTCCCTGCCTTCATCTCTTTCGGCGTCTCCCTCATCGCTGTGGGAGCTGGAGTGTGAGGCCAGACTGACCTGGCTGTCAACCACCCTGGGCGAGGGGGTGGGACCCTCAGTTCGTTTCAGCAAAATTCAGGCTGTTATATTTCTGTATCTCTGCATTTGTGCTTCACTTTGAACGAGAACGGAAGTGCCCCTTGACTTAATCAGTGCGCTCGCTCGACTGTAGTAAGCAGCACGTTCGCTCTGGTCCATTTAAGTTCAGAGTGCATTGAACATGGAATGGGATTCCCAGAGATCATTGCGTTATCTGGGGACTTCACTGGAGGCTTCTTGTAGCCTGATCTTCACGAACTTTTCCTCATCAGTTGGAAAGACAAAGAAAGCCTGATTCGGAAGAGCAGAATGCATAACCAGGCAGAATGTAGATTTGATGCCACTCATACATACACCTACACCCTCCCACAGACAGTCTCACATTCAAATCAGAAAACTCTGTCACATTTAATAGTGAGTGTTTCTATGAACAGTATTCATTGACACTGAACTATATGGGGTCATAATGAATCAGCTGGTATTTCAGTATTATGTTATTGTCCCCAGGCACCAATCATGTTCTGTCACTGATGACATAGAGGTGAAAAATCAAGGTTGGTCAAACGGCATGGAGATATATAACTAAAACTTGTAAAACTAACCAAATAAGGCATGGCTGACCCATTGTGTTCAGTTTCTGTTCCAGCAGTTTGTACTGCTCAGTTGCTCGGTTCCCTGCTGGTGGGGCTCCAGTGTGCTCTCATGAGTACTGTGTAACACAGTGTAGAGTGATACACTCTCCCATTCCCATTTCATCGAGAACTAATGTAGCTACTCTCAATGAGCTCGTAATGCAAAGCACCGCAGCGGCTGGGACATTTACCCAAATCTTTATGGCAGTGCTAAACTCATTCGTGCCAGATACAGAGGCTGGTAGATTAGTGAATGCAGGTTCCAATTCGAAGAAGATGCAGTGTTTTTAATTGCTCCAGCAAAATGTCCATCTGAATAAATAAGGGAGTGGGCGTGCGTGGAATTTAATCCCTTTGAATGACAATGACTGCTAAGCAACTAAATATAAAACAGAATTCCAAACAAAGTAGCACTTACTTTTTTAGTTGTTGTTTTCTTATTTTTTTGCTAGCTAAGCTGTCAGTGCAGATTTCATAGCATGGTGCAGTATTGTGGGTTGTCTTGCATACGCAGATTGCTGGATGTCTTTTTTACCCTGTCTGTGTTTTTCAGGCTCCAGCTCAGGAACGCTTTGTTAAATTGAAATAACTTCTACAGTAACCAAGTTATCATTTTCATTTTCAAGGTAAAACTAATGCTTCTGCCAAATGCAGGCTATGCTAGCATTATTGGTTTTTCCAACAACTTCATTATATTATCTAATAACGGTGAAGCTCGCTAATAAATGGTGGTAATAATACGGTAATATTTATGTGCGGCCATCGAAATTGCAACATTTTCAGCTTTGTTTAGATTTTGTGGGTTCACGAGCAGAATATTTTGGATCTGCATTTGAGCAATCTCCATGCTAATCTGTTATATTGCTATATTTCCAATTTATGAAGGAACGCTTCCGGCAATATGCAGGCTATGTTCATTGTGGTCAAATCTGACAGAGGGTGAAGCTAACTCAGATGGCTCAGAATTGGCCTGTGGGATCTGTCTATAGCCATTTTCATGTTATTCATTGTTTCAATATTCAGCCTGTTGACTGCAGCCATTGCTCATACGTGGATAAAGGTTTCTGTATCTCCCTTAAAAAAATGACTGTCTTATAGAAGACAGTTCCTCTAAAGCTATGCCAAGAGTTAATGTATTCTAGAAGCTAGTAATGACCATATTCTCCCCCTATTAATGTTGGTATGCTCCCATTGTCCAAAGGCATGGGGTTTAGGTGACTTTGTGATAACAAATACAGAATAAAACTTCCAGGTTTTCTGGATATGTAAATTTTCTCATAGTTCAATATATGTGGCAGCATTCAAAAGCCATCAGTCAATCTGACTGAGAAAAATGTGGACCTGCTATAATGTATCATAATTATATTAAAAAAAAAAACAGCAAAACTGAACATTGAAGTATTGCAAATGATTTGAGTACAGCTGGAGACTGCAACTGGCAGTTCCTGCATACTGGTACATGGTATGCCTTACTTATTGGTATCCGCACACTGTTTACATCGTCACCAGTACAACGAAGTTACCAATACCCGCACACTGTGTCATTGTCCCAGTACACCAAAGTTACCAATACCCGCACACTGTGTCATTGTCCCAGTACACCAAAGTTACCAATACCCGCACTGTGTCATCGTCCCAGTACACCAAAGTTACCAATACCCGCACACTGTGTCATCGTCCCAGTACACCAAAGTTACCAATAGCTGCACACTGTGTCATTGTCCCAGTACACCAAAGCTACCAATACCCGTACACTGTGTCATCGTCCCAGTACACCAAAGTTACCAATACCTGCACACTGTGTCATTAGTCCCAGTACACCAAAGTTACCAATACCCGCACACTGTGTCATTAGTCCCAGTACACCAAAGTTACCAATACCCGCACACTGTGTCATTGGTCCCAGTACACCAAGGACTCATTCTTTCATTACTGTGCAGTAAAATGTGGACTGTGTTTGCTGTGCAGGATACAAGATTTTACAGACACAGACCAGGGAGGTTTGGAATGATTCCAGGGGCCCGGTGCAGGCAGGTCCCATGAAAATGGTCAGAGAAGGGCCCAGTGCAGTGAGGTTCTCAAGGGCCCAAAATTCAGTGTAGTGCCACTGATGCAGGCACCTCGGTCTCTGATAAACACAATGGGTCTAAGAAATGAACAGTTGCACTGGAAAATTGTGCAGCTAATTGAAGTAAGGAAAAGGATCCTACGTAGTAGGTTTCTGAAATAGGGCAAGCGACTAGCATGATGTGACCTTAATGTGGAATGATGTGCAGAGGAGGCTGGAGCGTTCAATAGAATTGAATCCTCAACCTGAAGTTGAGCACATGTAGGTTTCTAATATTCACGTGTCCTCCAGAATCATCAAGTAATTCTGTCTTTTTCTGTACTAATCTTCTTAACAATGTGAAGTGAGCAGTTAATTCTGCCCCTGGGACCAGAGCTGGGGACTTCAGTTACAGAGATGGTGACTTGTTTACATGTAATTTATCTCTTGGGTTTCACACCAATTTTTGCAGATGAAGCAATCTCCCCATCAGACTCTGTCGAGAGAAACTGTCTGCCAGACACCAGCTAACTGTTTTCTAGCAAAAAAAAAACAAATAGATGCACTTAATTACTTTAAAATGATTTTAATTTCATGAATTTCACATAAATCCTAAAAGTTCTAACGTCAGCGTACAGGGAATTTTCACCAACCTGCTACATGAACCTGAAAGGCTCATGGGAAATGGCCTCAAGCATTGAGGTGAGCAGAGTTTTTTGGGGAGGATTGGGGACTTGCTGTTCGGTTGGGAGTCCTGAGCACCCTGGTACCTCATCCACATCCTCCTGAGCCACAAATATAAACGCAGACTTCCGGAATGTCACATGCAGGGGAGGTCAGGACAAGAAGTGGGCTGGCTTAAGGATGTCTCTATATTAAAGTGTAGTTATATATGCTGGCAAGCTCATACACATGTAGGTTACAGCACAGTGTTTGTGAGTCACTCGAGATGTGATTTGTCCCCTGCAGTGAAGTTGGTATTCATGAAAGGTGGTTGTGAAAGTCCCATGGCTGTTGAGAGCAGCACGACAGAACAGGTTATGTAAATATGGAAATTGTACAAATCCCTGTGTGGTCAGAGTTCTTCTGTCATTGGATTATGTTCTTGCCCCTCTGCCTAACTTCAGTAGAACGATGCAGGTCATATTATCACAAAGTGCCATCAAGTCAACATTGACTCCTGGTGACCATGTAGATGAAATTCTTCCAGAACGTTCTACCTTCTGTCTGGGTCTTGCCAATGGCGCGTTTGTTGATGTGATGACGCAGGTTCCAGTGGGTCTCCTGGGTTCCCCTGCCCATGGAACTGGATGTTGGCTTACGACTGGCTTTGAAGGCTGTAGTTTCAAAGTCAATGTGCTGACCCCCAGAGCTGTGCTGACGTTGACCTGCCTACATGTTTATTTCTGAGACAGAATGTTTTCATTCACGGGGAGGAATGGAGTCTATAAAGTTAGACAGCACCATAGATCAATTAGGACGGCAAACCCTGACAGGGAGGGCAAATTAAATAATGACAATCGATCAATTGAAGATCCTCCATCAGTATGGTTTCCTCATTTCTGACAAGGTCTGCTTCATTTTGCAGGAACATTTTGATTTACTTTAGCAGCTTTTTATAATTCAGTTCAGCTGCACGGTTTGGACAGTCTGTGAGGATGAGATAGATGTGTTTGTCTATTGTAATATGCCACGTTTTAAACTTTATACATTTGTTGTTTTGTACTTATGTACAAGTGGGGTTTTTTTGTTTGTTTTTTTTCTTTTTCCAATTTTAGTTTAGTAAAACACGAATAATCAGATGTAACTCTTCAGATCTTGGAGGGGGTTTAAGGAAAAGAGTAAACAAACAGCTGGGGATTTGGCAGATCCACAGCGAACGGTATCTGCTAAGATACAGAGAGCATAGCCTGAGAAAGAGAACAGGATCAACAAAATTTAAAGGGGAAAGGGACATTTTCCTCCAACTATATGAGATGTACAGACTGGAGTTACAGACATACAGACAGAGTTTCCATCTGCTTTGAGGTGTGTGTGTGTGTACCATTTTTATATTACATCGTGAGTACAAAATGTCCCCAGGAGGTAATAAAAACCTGACATTTTTACCTTCTGGGGACAACTCAATTTTATAAAAATCTGTGAATGCAATCAAAAAAGCCAAAAGTCTTGTATTTTGTTGGTTTACTTATGGTTAAAGTTGAAAGAGACCCAGTGAAAAGGCCAGCCTGTTAGTAATAATGTTTACGGTGCTTGCAGATGCTAGCCACCCAAATCTATTCCAGACAGCCTGCTTGATCACAATGAGATCAACCTTCCTCCACCTCCTACCCCCTCTTCACCCCCTGCACCTCACACTGTTAACCTTCCCTGATTCAGTGGGAGCCAGGTAGAGCACTCCCTGTAGGCCATAGTTGGCTTAAACATTACTCTGCATGCTTGCCTAAGTTTCATAGTTCCTTCCATAAATACAGTGAATGCATTTAAGTGTGCATTTTCACATTTTATGCCTTGTGTCTTTGCCTGAGGGGGAGAATAACCTGGTGTGTTTACAGACACCCCTCACCCCACCCCACAGCATGACTAAAAGGAGCTGTAGTCACTGTACTTGCAGGGTGTTTCGCTAACACAACAGCCCACCTTCCACACTTGTGCTTTTGAAGATTACTCAGCCTTCATTTTCCTTTCAGAATCATTTACAGTAAGTGGAGGCAATGGAAAGAACGGCTGGGGAAAAAAAAAGAAATCGATGCTTTCCCCTGTTCAATATTCTAGGCGTGGAATCAGCCTGGCTTTGATCACGTACGGACCCAGAATTCCACGCTTCGGTGCTTTTCCAAATGTCTCCCAAAATTACGCTTCGCATTTGTCACAACTGTCCGGTAATCTCATTTGCCAGAGAAGAGGATCCAGTTGCACCGCATCGCGATACAGACGTGTGGAAATTAAACACCGTTTGGGATGCTAGGGGTGCGGAATATTGACTCTTTCAGACATGAATTCTTTCACGGTTGTTTTAATCGCAGGAAGCTCAGCATCTGCCTCCCAGTGGCATTAAATTGGTCTAAACAAAAAAAAGCGTATTGGCCCATTAAAACATTCTAGCCCGTAAAAAGTTTTCGGTTCTACATGAGTGGTGAGATGTGTGTTAAGAAAACCCTTATTCCATACCTCTCATGAAGGCTGTCGTTCAGACGGGTTTATTCCATCAGAACAAGTTACCTCGTAAGATGTAATAGACCTCCCATTATCATGTCACAGCTGGACAGGAATACCTCATGCATGACCACAGCCAGGTCAGTTGGCAGTGACACGTCAGGGGAAAGCTCATTTAACGAACTTGCCTCATTTCTCTGTGATCTGGTGAAAGTGTTCCATCCGGTACCAGCATTTTTACTTTGTTCTTTGTTTCACCTGCAAAAATCCAGCCATTCATCTCAGAGGCAGCTGACACTAACCATCCCGGTGCCGCTCTGGTGTGGAACCCATCTCCCTTAGCAACAAGAAGTCACCCGACTACATGGGTTTCTTACCTCGCCAGAAGCCCAGTCCACTACTAATTACCTGTATTTTGAGAAGTTCAAGAAGCAATGCCTAGAAGATCTGAAAAATGCGACAGAAATGCGGTTTTATAAATAGCCTGGAGTGACATGCCTGAGAAGTGGAAATGTATTACATTAAGAAGATGTCCAGGGGAGAAGATGTAGAGAGAATCAATAAGCCTTAATGTTGGCCCGTGAGATTGTGTGTGTGTGTGTGCGTGCGTGCGTGTGTGTGGCAGTTTACATTGTCAGTATCTTCCTTAAGACACAGTAAACTGTCCTGAAAACAAAGCTAAAAGTACATATTGAAAATATTGAAATTCAGAGGTCATACGTTGATAATCTATAATTTCTCAATAGAAGTAATACCTTTCCTAAGCTGCTTAAAGAAAGAATCATGAACGACGGTTTTTTGCAGTTCTTTGTTTTTTACCTTTTTGACTATTTTACTTTTTTTTTTGCTCAGCCAAGGAGATTATTGTGATTATTCTTTTCAAGGCTTTTAATGTGTGAGGGAGCCTGCGGGATTCCCGAATGACCCTGACACACAGTCATGTTGTACACGTTTTAAGGCTTACTTACGTAAAGCATTTCCACTTAGTGCCTGTGCATTTCACCAAAAACAGTAATTATTTACTAGAGACTCGGTTAAATGCAATAAAACTTTTGACAAAAATTGGGGTGGGGTCAATTGAGAAGAGAGAGACAATATAAAATAATATATTCAAAGCTGATGTATATAATATGTAATTTAACAATGTGTGTGTGTGTTTAGATATAATGTGCTTTTTATATAAGAATATGGAAGGAAAAAATATCCTTTCACAGGGCAAAGAATCTATGTTGTCCAACTAACTAATATTTTCTCTCTCCCTCTCTTTCTTCCTCTCTCTCCCCCTCCCTCATTCTCTCTCCTTCTCTCACTCTTTCCCTCCAACTTCTCTATCTCCCTACCATCCTTTCCCTTTCTCTCCTTCTCTCTCCCTCTCATTCTCTCTTTCTCCCCCGCTCTCCCTTTCTCTCTCTCCCTACCTCTTTCTCTCTCTGCCTCTCTCTCTCTTTCTGTTTCTCCCTCCCTCCCTCCCCCCCTGCCTCTGTCTCTCCCTCTGCATCCCTCACACTTTCTCTCTCACCCTCTCTCTCGCTGTCTCTGTCTCTCCTCCCATCCACCCTGTCTTTCGTTACAGATCTGTGAAGTCCGCTGATCCCTGGCATTTTTGTGTTCCTCTTTTTGAGAATGAAATAAAACACACACAGAGAAAATATTTCACACCACCTCAAATACAAAAACAAATATTTTATCATGAACGCCCATCCCTTTGAAAAGCCCCTTTCAAAGGTATCCAAGCCCATCCCATCATGTTGCACATAGACCTGCCCCCCATTCTTCAGCTCCACTGCCCGCTGCTCAGCTTCCAGCTGCTGCCCCTCTACACCGTGTCTTTTTCTCAATCCCTATCCCTGCACCCTCCAGGCACCATATCTCTGCTGAGCTCCCCTCACAGCCTCTCTCTGTCTGCCCAGCTCCATGTCATTCTCTTCGTCTACCTGCTCCACCTTTGGTCTCCAACTGTCTTAGCAGCAGTCTATGTCTCCACAATGCCCCTGTTTAGCCTCTCTAGTCTGCCTTCCCACCTGTTCCATCTCCACCCTAACCCCTTGGTACATTATCTCTATTCTCGCCCTCACAGTACTATCAGCCATATCTCAGCCATGTCTGTCCTCTCTCTCCTCTCCGCCATAAATCCACCATGATTGGACTGTTCTCCTTCCATCTCCTCTGTTCATGTTGTGTGAGTATTTCTCTGTTTTCCTGGGAAATGCTTAGATCCATCGCAAGAGTTCAGCTAGTGGTGGGAGAGAGCGACTGAATCGTTCTTTATTTCTGCAGTTTTCTTTTTCATCGCAGACAACTATATTTCTTAATGTCAGAAGAGAAAATAAAAATCAATTTTGTCTGCAGCAGTAAGGGTCTTTTAGAGCAAGGTTAGTTTTTTTCAACTTTGTTTTGCTGCATTAGTTGTAATTGAGTGGAATATAGCATATCCTCTATAGTAACGGTGTGAAATTTGAAAGAAATACTCTGTATATTTTTTTCTCTTTTTACCCTGTAACAATATATGAAGTTGTGTTCCATTTACTACAGACAGCTATACTCTACGTCTGTGCCCTTTCCCCCCATGGAAGAGAAAAAAATGATCTTTTTGCAAATGTAGGGCACGGTTTCTAATGTCCTAGGTGTTCTTTTCTCTTTTGGACACATCCTGCAGTCTTTTCAGAATAGGGCGTGTTTTAAGTTGGGGGTCTTAGATTAATTTCCAGACTGGCATTTTTTGTGCTCCCGTGTTTCATGGCTCCTGTGTCCCCTCGCCCGGAGCACAGCCCTCCCCCCAGTCACTCAACAAAACGACGGAAGCCTGTGGATCCGGTGGCTGGTTTTGCATTCTTTTCAATCGTGCGTTTCTGTGGGTTTGTGTAAAAGATCCTGTAAGTCATGAACGAACAGAACAATGGATGCTGTTATGAGTGAGTTGTGTCTTTTGCACTGATTTAATAAACCCGTTACTGTACCTCCCACCACTTGCAGCTCCATCTTCTGTGTGTAGTTTGGTGAGTCTCGGGGTTCCGTGTGTGCGACTTTAACTGGTTCCTTCACATGAGAACACAGACTGAGCTCTAACCATGGATTCTTCGAGATGGAACTTAGGCCCGAGACCATTAATAGACTGCTAATGAATCATAATTGTATGTAAACAAATGATATATTAACACCGTGTATAACAGAGACAAAAATAGGAGCCATTTTAGAACGCTAAACAAGTGTATCACAAGATATTAGTACAAATTCCCATTTGATTAAATCATTTTAAAAAATGTAAGTTACTCAAAAATGATGTGTCAGTGGAGAGCATTTTAAAGTATTTCTTATCAGACTGATAGATATTGTTAATGGATAGTTTTCTGTCATGTAGATACACAGCACTAAAATGTAATTATTAATTCAATTTCTGCACCTTCATACGAATTTTCTGCACCTTCATACGACCCCATATCCACCTTAAGAAGTTTTCATGATATTTGTGACGTCACTGACATCTTCAGAGTTGGGGGATTCACCCCCTCTGGTCTGTGTGTGGGGTGTCAGCAGCTCAAATTGCATGTGCCCTCTGATGAACTGGATTTTCCTGCCTTGTACTGGAAAGATTAGACAGACAGACAGACAGACAGACTGTCACTGTCACTTCGAATCCCCTAATGTGCTTGTTTCAGAGTGGCCATGGTTAAATACATGAAATTCCTTGGTATTTCCTCAAAGCATTCTTTTTTTTTTTTTTTTTGAAGGAGTAAGACCAACTTCTATAAACTGTTTCTTTTATTTGCTAAGTAACTAAAAAAAATTACTGGTGTTAGCTGTCTTTATAGGCTAGAAAGACAACCACTAATTAATCCAGATTTTCACTCAAAATTTGCCCTGTCAAATATACTTTAAAGAAATGACTGTGCACATGTATGTTGGAAATCTTTTCTCAGAACGCAGAGCAGTATGTCAGTGTGTAGAGCTCTTCTCATACATCAGCTTAACATCAGCTTTGGACATTGCAATTAATTTTATTGCCCTTCAGTCTGTCATTGTGTTGAAAGGAGATGCTTGAGTTATTGGTTTTAGAAAGCATTCCGTGCTGTAGGTATGCAAAGCGTAATGGTAGCTGGTCTGAGCCCAGTAGCCCTGACATCTGTATAGCAGACGTTCAGCTGGATTGATGGTATTCAGCACTTCCTGTAAATCTGCATATCTCGACTGGTGATGAGTAAACAAAGGTATATTGTTTCTGGGAGTAGAGCTGATGGAGGAATTAGTTCTGCCTCTCTGTGGTGTGTATTTTTTTTTGTAGATTCCAACCAAGAGAAGGACTCTTGACACCCCCTTGCAAGCCACACAGGTAGGTGTTGACATGACAGACGAGTGCTAGAGGCTCTGAATCTTTAGTCAAGCTGAGAAACAGAGCTGTCAGCTACCTAATTGTTCCAGCTAAAAAACATTATAAATGGCCGCTGGCTTCTCCAGAAGTAATCAAGTCAGTTCAGTTTATCAACAGCCCTGTGTGCGTTTGTGTGCATGGGTATGCGTAGCGGGCAGTGTGACCATTGTGAGGGCTCAGCAGTTTGTTCTATGGTGATATTTTGCAGGTGCAGGGAAAAAGCCTTTCCACACCTGCCACTATCTTTAGCTTGGCGGTAAAAATGCCTGGACGTACAGACAGCTCATGTGATGCCCCTCACTGAGAGGTTATGGCCTCAAAGCTGACACAGGGCATCAAAGGTTCCCACATTCCATCGGGGACTCCGCCTCTCGCAGAGGTGCTCTGTAGTTCAACAGGCAAACATGTACCTAGTGGAGAAATGATTGATTTGCATCACAGTCTGATACTGTGAAAGAATGCAGCTAGTTTGTCTTTGCAGCGCATGGTCTACTATAGGCATTCTTAGCTATGAAAAGGAATTACTGCTAACTGACAAGTTATTCCGGACAACTTCCTGAATTCCCTACTGGTTTCACTAAGTTGATCAGCAGGTGCTAAATTCAGTCATGCTACATCTGCCAGTTCCATGGGTCAATGACTGGTAATTAACACATTTTTCACTCACTTTTACAAATTTTTTGGTCATCTAATTAGTCTTTGGGTCAAGTCGTTTCAGAGAGTGTCCTTGGGAAAGTGCTCAGCCGGGAATTCCATGTCGCCTTTAAGTGCATAATTGTCAGCTTCAAGTCCAGAGGGCAAAGTGAATTTTTTACAGACATTTTTTACACCAATGCTGATGCAAAGCTTTATTTAGAAAAAGAGTGTTTACTGGCAGAAGCCAGGCCCAGAACTATACATTCAACTTTTATCACCTCGATAATTCTGTTAAACTACCATTAATGATTGTAAATGCAAGGGTTTCTCAACTCTATCCTTTCCTTCCGACAGAGAGGCGCCGAATGGACGGACCTTGTATTAAAATTCTATTAAGTGCCGTCCCTGGACTCCAGAATGTCCTTTAAAAAAGGAGAATGAGGACAACCCCTAGAGTCATACAGTGTCTAACTCTCCACTTACTTTGGGCCAGTTTCCTAATTGCAATTCCATGCATCACTTAAGCAATGATGTTTGTAGTGCCCTGGACACTGGGGACATGCTTTGTTTTTCATTAGACCACTTTTGTGAGTACTCAGTGAAGGGTCCAGCCCCCTTTAAGTGCGTCTTACGCTTACAGAGACACAAGTGTTCTGAAGTGTTCTGATGCTTGTGCTTACAGGGTCCTAGCAGTATCACCGAGAACAGTTAGCTGTGAACACGTGGAGTGATGTCAGAGAATTACAGTCAGCATCATTAGAATCATTAGAGGGCACACAATCTTACATGTGCACATAATCTACCCCCACCATTATTAAACAAGGCTTTACTAACTGATTAGCTGCTCAAAGTTAGTCACAATTGAAGGTGTTCACAGTAACCTCTATGTCATCGATCTACAGAAACTTTTTGAGAAGAGGAACTACACATCATCAGAATCAGGTCTGTTAGAGTTTCTGGACACTTTCTGTAGTCTAGTTCTACCCCTGCCACTAAAGAGATATATACCAAAATATTTTGCCATAGCTGTAATTGAGTTTTAATCTGTTTTTCTGATTTGTCCATCATTTTCCCCATTCTTTCTTCTAACTTCATTTCAGCACTGTGGCGAACACGGCACTGTGGATACGATAGCAAATCACTGGGTTGTTGCTACTGGGCAGCATTGGGCTTTATTTCTCCACTTCTGTTTAACAAGGTAAGTGCTTTTCTATGGTTCTGCAGGTTCTGGATTTTATGAGACTGCAAACCATTTTTCTCAATATCTTTTTCGCTTATTGTTTTTTTTTTTTTATTTGTGGGCAGATGTAACAGCAAGGTCTCTTCTTCTGCTGTTAGTTTTGTGGACAATAAAAGAAAAATTATATTCAACTCAGATCACAAATGACGTTTGAAATATGTTGCTGGCTATGGGCCATTAGGTTCATAAGCAACGGCTGATTCTTCCCGTTTTACCACATGGATATCCATTGTCTGGATGAATGGACAACTATATTGCAAATGATTTTGTCTTAGAGGGTCTTTCTGTTGTGGAAGGTACCGGACAGGAAGAACCATGTCGTCAGTGTGAGTATCAGCATCAGTGTTGCCTTGATCCTGTTCGCGTACCGTGATTAAAAATATACCATCGCAATACATAACCAGTTACCATGACGATGCCTAACCTACATGTTCCTCATGTAAAGAAGTTTGAAAGGCACAGGAGAAGTATAAATGAAATGCATAAACAAATATCAGGTTGAGTATCTTTCATTTACAGTCAATTACGTGCATTGAGGAAAACGTGCACTTAAAGTGCATCTGAAATTTCTTTGCATTTAAAATGAAATGCGTGAGTGCATTAAAATTTACAGAAACATTTAGAACAAGAGATGAATTCTTTATAGAATGCCATCTATGAATAGCAGGTAATATGCTGATGAAAACGAGTTCTTGATTGTCTTTTGATTACAAGCACCATAAGCACATTTACACGTAGTTCCACCCCGTTTAATAACAGAATGTGTTTGATTAAGCTGAAACAATTTGCTCTCTTCTTTCCTAGTATATTTTTCCCGTCATAAGCCTTGTCTTATAATCAGCACGGTTTTAGACTGTGAAGTTTTCCCTATCAAATTCCACAGTCTTCCCGCACAAAGCTCCCTAAGGAACCATTAAAACTCATCTCAAGGAAAATGTAATTCAGTTGTCATCATCCAGTTGCAGAATGGGCCAGTCTAAATCTTTTGTTCAAATTCAAATTCCTTATCTATTGAATAGGCTCAATAGAAGCGTTACTATCAGCACCCCAGCCATTCACAACAGAGTGATTATGACATGTATATAAATCTAAAGCTGCGTCTAGGTAGTCTAAGAAGTTTTGTATATCTAGTTACTAACTCAGTGGGTCTAGGTGAGAACAACGCCAAGCTAACCAGTGTGAATTTAGCAAGCTAAGATTGCAAGTTGTTATCAGCCACATTAGATGACAGTATAAAGTAGTAATTACAGAACCCTAACAAGATAATATACAAAAGCACTAAAATAACTACTCTGTAGAGATTCCAGTCAAAAAGATTATTCCCTGTGTTCTGAGCTGAAAGAAAGCTGGCTAATTGTCACCTTGCTGAGCTAACAGGAAGACTGCCACAGTCGCCATGGGAATGTTTTGGGTTTGGCAAGCTTCATACAGTAGGTATTATGCAGCTCTTTAGATAGATCCACTGACCTCCATCCCAGTTGACACTTAAGCTGTCTTGGCTGAGAAGGTTTCTAATCTCTATGTTCCTAAGGAACCTGTGGATTCCTCTGACTTGCACTTGCATGGTAGAAATTTCTTTTGTTTCTCATGGGCTTCATCATTAAGGTCTGTTGGAAGGAGAGGACAGAGGTGACAATTAAGGATGGTTAAGTACTGAAAAAAAACTAAAAAAATGTGAAAACCTATGCAGTTACACCAGCAAGGAGAGTCTTCCCCCCATACTGCCTTAGACATGCTCCAACCTCGTACCCCAAACCATGATTCTTCAGTCGGCATTCTTTATATCCCAGGTCTATATGAAATATCCGCAACCTGTATGTTTCCTAGTCAGTGTCTGGTTGCAGTGCCAGTTCTTCCTATTTATAAACTACGCAGATTGGGTAGGGCCCTCCAACTCTTGAGAGGCCCACCGATATCACCATGGGGCTCCAGAACATCCCCATGTACATCGGTTCACAGTACATATGATTCAGACGCCCTTCCCAGCTGCTCATTCGGCAGAAACACCCCTCGGTCTGCTTGAGGCCCATGAAAGCTTTCAGCCGGCACTGTCTGCACCGTACGCACAAAAGAGAACCTGGCACAACACAGCATTTAATGCTGCGTCCAGGCAGTAATTACAAAAATCAACTTAAAAACTCCTAATTGTTTGCATCCTTTGTGGTCCCCAGTCGCCTATTTTTTGGAGCACACTGGAGAACATGCTCTGCATCTTGGCAACAATGGTGCGTGGGCACTAAAAGGCTTCAATGACTATTTGTTTTTGGTGCCTCGTGTCTCTCATGCAGGCCGATCGAAGCGTTTGGTCTCATTACCAGACGGGTCATCGTGTGATTGGCTCTGACAAGGAATTTGACAGTAATTACAATCACTTCACAGATAACATGTTAAATGCCGTAAACCAAAGGGTGCCCATTATGCATACTAATCCGGCAGGCTGTGAACGTAAGTGAGCAGCACATCTGTGGAAGATTTACAGGCAGAACCCTCAGTGAAGTTAGCCACAGTGTCATGTTCCCCTCTCTGTTGGAAGCTACACCCAGGGAAATATCGACGGCAGGCAGCCTAAGCAGTGCCAACCTCCCCACCGTGCTTTCTGCCAACGAACTTTGCAAAAGAAGAGGCTTCCCACAGCACCAGGGAGACTTGCCGTAGAGGGAGGAATCAGCATCCCATTGCCATAATGTGCGTGACGAGGTGAAAGCCAGCCATCCCCTCTTTTGTAACGCTCAGTTAAGCAAAGCACAGGCAGCTCCTGGTTCACACTCTAATACCCCCGACGTCTACTCTGTTTACATGCTCATGCTAACAAATTGCATTTGGAGATTTGCATTTTTAATTCATCTTGTTGAGGAGGCAGTGGACTGATTTGAGCTGAGCTTTAATTGAGTCCTACTGAATGCATCTCTATCTCAGTGATTACCTCCTCTATAGTTTTTTTTTCAGTGTTTGACATTTAAAGTCAAATTTCACAGGACTGCTATGCACCCATGCAGTTTTCAACACTGTTAAAATTGTTGATTTCTTTTCTGATAACCCCAAATCAAGAAAAACAAAATGATACTTTTAACGTAACCAAACTGGACTTACATGTTTCTCTATACGTTTTTCACAATATAAGTATTTCTGTAAAGCATTAAAACTTTTCAGAAGAGGGATTACTTGAGTTTATGCAGAATTAGTTGTTTTCTCTGCCCAATTTCAAATATATTAACTTTGGCTTTAAAGTGAATTTTGTAACAAATGTCTGCTTGCTGGCAATGATGATAAAATAGATTGGATGTATATTCCTATGCATTTTACTGCAGTTTTGTGGTTGGGCTTTAATAATCAAAAGTGCATCATGGGAATGCAGAACTTAGTACCCAACAATATATCGATCCAGTCCTGTATGCTGATTGACTTAACCTCATTTGAAGCTACTGTATTTATTATTTCCTGGTAATGTAATATACAGTACATGACTCGTCCGCTTCATAGTGGCAAATATCACCTCAGCAAAGCAAAATATTCCTCTCAGCCCTTAATGTTATGACTTGAAATGGCATCCTCACATAAAACAGTATGAAAAAACAAGAACAAACCCGTCGATGTGTGGTAATAAATAAAAATGAAATGTATGTAGGGTCAGATAGCATTAATTTTCTAAGACAACAGAAGTTTTTTTTGTAACAGAATTTAGGGATGAATGTAGTTATGTACTTAAAAACTTCTTCAAGTGTCAGTAAAATTTTTAACAACTAGTAACCACTTTATATTCCCAATAAAGCCCTGAAGTCTCAGCTAAGGCATTACTAGTTGCTGGCTTCTTACAGGGAAATTCAGTTCAGTCTTCATTAACAAATAAACATGGCCTCTTGTGTCTTATGGCTTCAATAAATAACTTGAATATTCAGCAATTTCAGAGGATTGAGGAAATCTTCAAGGTGCGATTGAGTTTCAGCTCAGGCTCAGTATCTCACTGTTTGTTTACCTCCCATATCATTTCAAGCCCCTTTCTCTCTTCTCATTGTTTGGTCATGTTTACTTACTATTGTGTCTTTCTTCAGTCCTGTAATTTTTTAACCTAATGGTATTTAATGATATTTAACACAGAACTTTGAGCTAACTGCCCATTCGCTAACAAATACGTTTAATAAGCAATTCAATTTTGGGTCCTAAATCACTACTAAGATTATATATATAATAGTATATATATACTATATATAATTCTTTTATAAAAATCAGACACTGTCATCTACCCTAGACATGTATAGTAAACAACATGATCCACTGTTAATATAGCTGAGGAGAAACAAAGAGATAATTTGGTTAACAAAAGTAAGGACAATATTATGGGTAAAAACATGTGACTGAGTGGGTAGAGCTGTAACTCCCCAGCTCCAGGGATATGGGTTCCAGTTGCAGAACATGTTGCTATAGGCAAGCTGACATGTGACTGAGTGGGTAGAGCTGTAACTCCCCAGCTCCAGGGATATGGGTTCCAGCTGCAGAACATGTTGCTATAGGCAAGCTGACATGTGACTGAGTGGGTAGAGCTGTAACTCCCCAGCTCCAGGGATATG
>JAACJT020000016.1:18778546-18821474 GCA_009936485.2 Gymnarchus niloticus | reverse complement strand
AGTGGGTAGAGCTGTAACTCCCCAGCTCCAGGGATATGGGTTCCAGCTGCAGAACATGTTGCTATAGGCAAGCTGACTCCCTTAGTGTGTGAGTGTGGAGGCCCTGAGATGGACTGCTATCCCACGCAGGGCATCCCTGCCTCATGGACTCTGTTTCCTAGGATAGGCTCCAGGCTCAGTGTGACCTTGTATTGGATATAAAGTGTAGTTATTGTCAAAATACCACTCTTGATTTACATACTTTGTACTGCTGTATTTGAAACAAGAATAGGTGACATACACACACATCAGTACATGGATGTGAGTGTTAGCTGCCAGACAGTGTCGTTGCCCTTGATAATATCAGCATGTCTATCCTGGGTCCTTTTCTCTTAAAGTCAGTCTTAGACTTCAGGAGCTTTGGACATTCATGGCATTTCTAAATCGCAGCATCTTCCTGTCCCACTCATGTAGGGTTGAGAGGAACATTAGGCGAGTGTGGTGTGGTCAAGGGTTCCAAGTTTTCTCCCCTTTTTATCCATAAAAGCTCCCAAAAAGATTATTTTCTGCCACCGTCCTTGCTGCTGTGCAAGAAGATAGGGGATACTCTTGACAGAAAGGCACAGCTGGATGGCAACAAAAGAAAAATAAATGAGATTTCTGTGGCTTATTTGCTGGCAGGTATGGGCTGAGTGTGTTTTCAGGTCACCGAGTGAGCCACAAGGCCTTCATGCATGCAGACGTTTAGTTGGCAAGTAAAACCAGCTTGTACTGGGTACAGATGCCTCCAACACCAAAACCAAATGAACTGCAGCAACCATACAAATGACCCAAACCCCACATAATCCAGTTTTATTCTATCAGAGGAACACTGCATTTAATTAAGCCTTTCATGCATGAATTGACTGGCTGAGACAACATTTTTCTTTATTGTTTTCTATTCTTTTTTCATGATTAAAAAAAATATTCTGAAGTGATTTTACTTCAGTTGTACTTTTTTAAAAGATACATGCATTTTACTGCATGGATTTCCGTACTTCACTACAAGTAACTCCAGTCACATTACTAATAAGACTGACAGTGAATCACAAATGAAACCTTGGCTCCATTTGGGGCAATGACCCCAAAAGAGGATCATATGCAACTATTAATTCAAAAACGATCCTTATATTATAGATAATGGGATTTAAAAAGTTGTCCACTGTAGTAAGCATGGTACATAAAAGGGTTAATGAAAGTCGTGTTTGCAACCAAAGGTACCTGTTGCTCACTTTAAAATGAATCATTCATAAGTACTGTAAATGCGTTCAGTATTTGTTACTGACATTATGACCTGTTTACTTGAGAGTTTCTGGACCATACATCATCTGTGGTATCCACAAACTGCTTCATAGTCAGTCAGATTCAATCATAACAGGGTCTCGGGGAGACACTTTCTGGAAGAAGGTTGCCTAAGTTTGTTTTCAAGGTTATAAAATTTAAATGATGTGCTTCTTTCTAGGAGTTGGGAGGAGAACTCTGTCAAAGAGTAGTTCTCTAATTCCACCATTAAAATGGTTTATTTTTGAGGCTATGCTGAGGGCTTTCGCATCATTTAATGTGGCTCTTTCTTAACAAATAACTTGACAGTGACTTTACTTGCAGTGATGGTTGCCAAGAGAATATTGTAGAGCCTCTGTTATAATTTTGCATGGTAAATTATTTAAAGTAGTCCTCAAATCTAGCTGTTGTCTCTGTGTGATTGTGGCCCATGTGACTGAAGAGGGCTTATTACTTGGCAAGTTATATTAGTTCATATTTTACTTAACAGGCAATCGTGGGTCAGTTCCCCTCTGAACACAAGTTTGTCAGAAAATCATGGTTTAATTAAGTCTCCGCCTTAACATTCCACATGGCCATACTTTTTCTTCCCACCCTGTGTTTTTCTTTTATCAAGTCTAATCCAGCCTTCTGCTAGCTCTCCATCCCAATGTTGCTCTGTGGGGCTGCAGAGACAGGAGAGAGGGGCATCACACATGACAATTCTGGGGGCTATTCTCATTGTCTGCGGCAGCTTCATTATTTATACCCCTTATGAAGTTGGTGGGTGTAAAATGTTGAAAACCTAATATTCCAGTTAAATGAGAGTTCAGTGGTTGTAATGAATAACCAGGTTATGGTTGGAAGTGCAGCAGGAATGATGGATAAGTGCACAGCACTATATCAGCTCTCACTTCAACAATACAGTAATGAATTTTAAAACATACTCTTAAGCATCAAGAAAATATATATTACGGATATCTCTATATTAATATGGATTTAAATATTATGCTAATGTGGGGGTGCAATGCCCCCCGATTGCCTGTCTTCAGCACCATAGCCTATGGTTCCTTCACTTGGGATCCATTTCACAGAGCCTGGTCTTCAGCACCATAGCCTATGGTTCCCTCACTTTGGGTCCATTCCACAGAGCCTGGTCTTCAGCACCATAGCCTATGGTTCCTTCACTTGGGATCCATTTCACAGAGCCTGGTCTTCAGCACCATAGCCTACGGTTCCTTCATTTCAGGTCCATTCCACAGAGCCTGGTCTTCAGCACCATAGCTTACGTTTCCCTCACTTGGGATCCATTCCACAGAGCCTGGTCTTCAGCACCATAGCCTACGGTTCCCTCACTTGGGATCCATTCCACAGAGCCTGGTCTTCAGCGCCATAGCCTACGGTTTCCTCACTTTGGGTCCATTCCACAGAGCCTGGTCTTCAGCACCATAGCCTATGGTTCCCTCACTTGGGGTACATTCCACAGAACCATGTGCAGAGCCACAGCTGCTGTCCGTCAGCTATCAGCTGTCAATTAGCAAACAGGGTGAGGATCAAGCCAGAGGGAGAGAAGACAACTCTGGGACGATGTCAGATGACACACTGGGCTAGGCTAGACATTTGTGTTGCTGAGGGAGACTGCTTCTTGCCAAGAGGAACGATTGTCTCCCAGGATTGAGCAATGCCAACCAGTCACGCCTTGTCCTTTGGGAGTTACACTCACAATTCTGGTGCTCCTTGTGCATCCTCTGACAATATAATATAATGCATATCATAACAAAGCATTTGACAGGCCATGGTTGTTCAAGATTTGGTGTGACATGATAAAAATGGGCAAACTTGATTTTGTTGGTTTGAAAGTTTTTTGTTGGTTTTGCCAGTTCATAGTGCATACCCAAGATTGTACATTAAACAGCACTGACAACATTAAAAATACAAAAAAACTAACCATGTAAAATTAATGTTTAAATGCATTTAAAATATATGTAACACTAAAAATGAATACAACCCAAAAACCTGACAGCTGAACTTGTTTCTTTCTGACATCTTTTCAGCATAGTGTACATTTGGTGATCTGTGCTCCACCATTTCAATACATTAGGATAGAAAGGATGATTTAAGATAACAGAGCAGGTGGACAGAGAGTTTATCCAACATATGTCACTGGCCGGATGCCCAATGTGTGGTTAAACATACACAAATCCACTCCAGTGACGCTCAGCTTGTTTCATCTGATATGTAAAATTGCTCTTATACAGAAATGCGTGTGGTTTTTGTAGAAGTGGCAAAATGTTGTTACGCTTTATTCCTCATTTCTCAGCTAAGCAAGTTTATTGCTTGCTGAAAAATTACTGAATGAAAATGGGATAAATTCGACTACTGTTCCAGTGCCTGAGAGATTACATAAAACTTGGACTTCATGTACCAGAAATTTAACTTTATTTTTAAAATAATCATGATGGCCCTGCACTGGATAAGTGGTAGAGATTTGGACGTATAATGGGAGAACAATTATCAGTGGTATGTTAAAAACAATTTTGACTGTATTTTATCAAACTGATGAAACTGAATACAGAAGTTTTCAGTGGAGCCTAATATCTATAGATTATGAAAACATAAATTTTGATGGTATGTACTTATTGTTGCTGTAATAATCACCCTCTGCCAAACCTTATTTCTTAATCATGAAACCTTCTGTAATGCCTCCCCAAAGAAAATGAACTGGCAGACATTACTCAGAAATGAGAATATCCTCAAAGTGGGATTCAGTTGACTGTAAAAACTGCAAGTGAGCCCCTTCCAAAACTTCTATGCATCGTCAAGTGTTTTAATTTATACATATAAAATAGTTTTGAGCTGCTAAAAGGATTTAATGGTGAGAAGAGAGGTGATCTGATTACTGTGAAATATGGATTTACTCATCTTCATGCTGGTTCATTGTAAACATTCAGAAATATACATCCTAGTCTCTTATTAGCATTTTAATGATAATTATGTAGAAGTGTTCCATCCTGTAAAAAATCACCACATTTACTTTGTATGGGAAGTTCAAGTGAACCAAAATCCCCTTTAGCCTGTGGAACGCTCCTAAAAGGTGATTCGCAATAAAGTAATCTGTGGTGATTGTGATGGATTCTTTTAATTTTCCTGACTCTCACAGTCAGTCTCAACTATACATAGCAGAGGTGTCTCAGCCTATATAACTAATTGAAAGAGATTTCTGGTATTACTATTTAAACAATTAATATTAGCTGTGGCCGGCATCATATTGGACACCACATTTTGAAGGGAACATCTGTAGAATCTTTCTCTGTACCAGCACCCAAGAGCAGCATGCCATTGTTACAAGATGTGCGGGGGAAATTTACTTCAAAACCTAAACAGCTGAAATGTAAAATGTAAAATGTAAATGTAAAACATAGATACAGAATAAATTAATACAAATTAGCATCACTAAAGGTGATGTGTAGCACTGAGAAGTTATTAGTAAAATCTCATTTTCAGTAAACTCAGTGTAACAGTTTCCCCTGTAAATTAATGTCTGGATATGCTTAATAAAGGTTTTAGATAGTAAACCTGATGAATTTTCATACTGACAAAGTGGGATTTGGCGAAAAGTGGGTATCTAAGGGTAATATTCTGAATTTTCTTCATAAGTGGGCTTTTTTCCACATTGTCTCTACACATGTGCTGCTTGCATCCTTTCTATTTCTTTAGACCTCCCTTGCTGGCTGATTCCATATGGTTCAAACGCTCATGCTCCACCTGTCTGGATCAAATAAATATTAAAAGCTCTCATTCAGCATCATTCAAAATTCATGCTCAGGCACATTCTAAGCTCCAGGACATCTGTGTTTTCACTGCAGAATATATTATTGAGGTAGAATATCTCGAATTTTCTTTTTTTAAAAAAAAAGAAAATTTAGCATTGAAATACTTCCATCACCTTTAATGATACAAGTTTGTATGCATTAATTTTGTAACTGTGTTACATTTGAAATGTGTTATTTAGGAGATGAGCCCACCCCTTGACCCTACATACGGTAAGTGGTTTGGAAGGTGGATGGATGGATGGATGGATGGATGTTTTAGGTTTTGAAGTAAATTTTCTTTACGCAATCAATCAAAATCAAAGCCGTTTTTCAGCTACTCTCCAGCATGGACCTCTTCCATGGTCCCATTAGGCTCAAGCTGAGACTGTTAATGTTTTTTAGAGTCTGAACAATATACCTGATATATATCACATATATCTGAAAAAAAACCCTTCCCTGTAAAATTTGAGGCACAGACTGAACTCACCAGACAGAAACCGCCCTTTGGGTGACAGCTGAAAAGAAAACAAGATCATTTAGTGGTTTTTTTTTACACTGATGACAAAGAGCCAGTCTGGAAGAAATGTTCTTCATGACAGGTATTAATTTTGATGGTGCTATTGAGGAAATATTGGGAAAGATATTGTGGAAGTATCCTTATAATAGGCAAGAATAATGCATATAAAGAACAGCTGTCAATATTTCCTCAATAAAAACATCCAGACTGTATTAGTTTCAAAACAAATAATCACAGATGCACAATTGTTTACTCAACTCACTGTTTTATCTTATCATATTGCACACAGGTGGAATCCAAAGCGTAGCAGCATAAAAATAAGTCGAGATTGCAGTAGTATTCAGACCACTTCCTAAATTAGGTATCTTGTGATTTATGTACACAGCCTATGCAGCCTGTGTTAACACTTTATTAAGCAAACTAAATTAGCTTATGTGAACAAAAAAGCCACACAGTTCATTGAGTTGCTGGCTGTATGTTACAAGAGGTTTCAAAGTTGTGTTTAGTCACATTCAGAACATAAGTGGTGCCACTTTTGAGGCTCCTTTGTTAGGGAGCAAATTTCTGAAGAAGACAAAAGTCTGAAGACAGAGGACCTTTCAAATGATGAGGATGGTATTGTGACGTGTCAGTCTGGGTAAGAGAGAAAATTCTTGAAGGATGACACTGCTAAGGCCAGCAGCAACTTCAAAAGTGCTACCAAGCTTGGCCTAAAATACTTGAAGATGTGGATCAGCTGGCATCATCCAGAATGCACCGTCTCCGCATGCCTGACTGGCAAGAAGGAAAGCATTACTAAAGATAAGAATTCTTAGAGCCCATAAGAAGTCAGAAAGAAACTGATACAGTAAAAATGTGGAACTCATATGTGGTAAGGGTTAAAAAGATAACGGCTGAGGAAAGTTTTAGTCTCTTAAAACTGGGATCGAAGTTCCTCTTTTACCAGGGTGAAAACCTGAAGCACAAGGCAAAACATAAATCAAGTAACTTAAGTAAAAAGATATCTTTAATAATCTTTACAAATATATGTAAACTGGTTTTCAATAAGAATTGTCAGTAATTTTGCAAAATGGAGCATGGTTTTTGGAAGGCTGTGATTATATGGACAGTTTTTTGTGAAACTTTACTATTATTATCTGAAGGTTCAGTTGACCATTATTGTTATAATTATCTGAAAAAAATTGAAAATAAAACAAATATTCAATTGAATGTAGACAGTTTTGTCACGTGACAAATAAGAAAAAAATTGGATGATTGTATGACTAATGGATGTCAGAAAAAGATGTTAAGATTTTATAGCCATTTATCTAATTTATCTCTAATCTATCTCTTCTTGCACATATCAAATTTTACTGCATATCTCGTAAATTTTATCACTTGTCTCGTGAGTTTTGTGATAAACTAAGCCTTCTACGGAGTGTTTTAAGCTATAACCAAGCCTATCTGCAATGTGAGATTTATAAGGATGAGAGGAAACCTAACAGAAACACATCCCAACTTTGCTGTATTGATCACTGTTTTACCAATCCCGTTTTTATCTAGGACAAATAAGCCAGAAAAACTGAGATCTCACTGCAACTACTCCTTTCTCTGTTTTTCAAATTAATTCTTTCTCTGCAGTTTAAATACCCAGAGGCTATCCTTGTATGTACCCAATGGAAATAAAAAATTGTAGTGATTTTTTTTTCTTTTCCCAGTTTCTCATACATAAAAAATTAGATTCTCACAACAAATATAAAGCCATTGCTTTGGCTTGTATTATTTCTCTTATTTTTCTTGTGAGAAATCATCTTTCAAAATCACAAAGTTGGATCTGGAGAAGATGTATTCCAGTTCTGTAGAGTCTGGGAGAAGACTTTATCTCCATGTTACACATTTTGTGTCAACAAGACTTTACAGTAATATCCCAACTCTTGATCAATGGTCATACATCTCAGCCAAAAAACTGGATCATTTCTCATTTTACTCCCATTTTATTCTTTGTATCTTTTTCTATACATTTTATTTATCCAGTTGCATTTTTTGTGTCTTCTGAGATCTAATATACACCTTAGGGGTAGGCCTTGATCCCCCAGTGCTTCTGACTTAGATTACATTGTACTTTATCTATGGTCTCTCAAAACAAGTGAAATTCTTCTCATGTGGCAGGAAGCATGAAGGTTTGTGATTATAGCACAGAGGCATAGATTTTGGTTCCTTTCATTTCATCTCTGGTACGGATGGCAGGAACACGTCCCAGTCAGCTTTCACGAAACCTGAAAATATCCCTAACAACTTTTACACATACCACACATCAGGCCCAGTGCACCGGCACTCCTGGTCCCCGGTGTACTGAACAGGATTTCATGTGTGCTCATCATGTCCCGTTTCCTAATTTAGTTTAACCGCCCTTGCCCTGATTGCCCTCATATGTCCCACCTGTTTCTTGGTTAAATACGGCCGTGTTTTCCCCACATGATTGCCATGCATTAATCCTCCGTCCTGTTTGTATTGTCCTCTGCACTTGGCTCATTTGATTCATCTATTTGCGCCCCTCCTCTCAAAACCCTGCTCTTGCTTTGTTTCCTTTTTGTTCACCATCCTGGTTGTTCCCTTGCATTTAGGGCTGAGCCCGGTGGTTGTGATTCACCGTTTTATTAGAACCTGTTAGCACTTGCACTCTATGCCTCACATGTTCATTGGCGCTGCACCTCATGTCCACTGACTACTGTGACAACGTGTGTTCCCTACCAACTTTCAAGTCAAACCCACACCGCTGGATTATTGTATCAATTATACTTTATCTACGTCATGAACATATAAGGCTTTCACATAGTGTATGCCCAAAAAAGATACTCCGCACCAAAACAATGATGGTTCAAATCCAATAGCTCTAAATCCGTAAGTGATCTCTTGTTGACAAAGATTGTGCAGTAGCTGGAGGAGATTGTGAAGGCTTTTTTAAACAGGTTGTTCTCTGCGGTATGTGCTTGGCAGAAATCCTGTGTAAATTGCAGAAGGCAGCGAGAAAATGTCAAGCTCAGTCGGAAGAGGGAACGACATCTTAATTTAAAGCTCAACAATGATGAAATGCATGTACGGTCATTAAGTAAGATCCAGAGAAGCAGTAGTGTTGCAGAATCCGGGGATGCTCTCCTCAGGCGCCAGCTTAATCGACCTGCCTGAGAAGTGGGATTGGCAGCCACTTTCACTTGGCTGTGTGCACATTTCTCAAGAGCAGAGCTGCCGTTATGCCTATAAGTAACATTCCACAATTAAACGAAAGCTAGCATTTCACTAATTCTTACAGCAGCAGTCAAACATTCAGATTTTCTTACCTGAGTAGTTCCTTTACAGTGACATCGTCTCTATACGCTGGAAAACAAAATGGGAATCATGATAACATCCTTCAATAATGCAAGCTCAGGATTTTTCTTGCTAATTAATATTCACCTTTCGACACCAGCTATTTCCACTCTATAATGGACAGGCAGAAAAGGCCGTTTATGTCCATTCAACGTGAAGAGGCAAATTAGAAACATCAGTCAGACATACCAATGACAACAGATGCTTATTAGCCACCTCTTCCTATATACTGCGTGGTATATAAACCCACTAAAGATACACATACATCTTTAGCAACCACAAATGAATGCTCTCAGACACACAAACATGGGCACAAAGACACACATTATACACAAATAAGTACAATTTAAATGATAAATTAAAGAATTTCCCACCCGGGATCAATTAAGTATATCTATCTATCTATCTATCTATCTATCTATCTACAGTATCTGTCTGTTGTCTGTCTAATAAAACAAGATTGTGTGGAGAAACACTCAGTCACAAGAACAATACACCTTCCTCAGGTTTGTGTAACAGTTGCACCACTTGTCTAGGAGAAGCATTGTTTGCTCAGTGGAAAATTCAGAGGGAGAATTCCTCTAGGCTAACTGTGATAATTTCTCATTCAACTGAGATATTTACCGTAGCTATTATCGTGGCATCACAACCGTTTCCTCATGAGTACGCTGTTTTGAACCAAGCAAATTACATCTTTTGTAGTATCTTAATTTTCTCATCAAAGCCAGGATAAACCATAAATTTGAATATATTACCCTGTTTGCGAGAGAAGAATTTTTGAGTTGCAATGCCGAAATTCTCCTGTCTCTGCAGACTGTACGGAAGTACTGTTCATTTACTGTGGATGCTCAGTCAAGGCAAAGCCAAACACAAGTGGCATCTTGATATGCAAGTATCGTCACGGTGATTTCAAAGGAGAACAGCGTATCTGTTTTCTCAATTATGTTTTGTACAAGACGTGACAGAAAATAACAGCAGCACTTTAAAGCCATGTAACTGTCACCTTCAGGGCTTGATGACTCAGAATATTATGTTCAATCTACACATAAATTAAAAAGGTGAACATCAAATTAGCAAAAATGAACATGCATGGCTAAGAATCATAAATTCTTTCAAAATTAAACGTCTGTGTAAACATTTACATATTACACTGGGAGGACTGCATGTTTTTGCATCATCGCTATCAGAAAATAAAAGTGTTTTTCATTGAATTTGTGGCCAGTGAGTAAGTTTCTATTATCATTGTACTGCAGCAACATGTAAATAAATCTTTGTTATAGGGACACATAGCTTTCATAATGTAATTGAATAGGTCTGAGTCACTTAATGAAACTCCACAGAGACCCCATATTTGACCCACCTGTACCTGTGACAAAGATAAGCTCAACTAAAACAAGAAGTCCAAAATCACTGAGAGCATGAGGAAGATGGGCAGTGCTGGATGTTAGGCGTGTGTGAAGTGCTATGTGCGACAGAATCCAGCAACTTACTAAAGGGACCACAGCACCAAGAGCAGGAGAAACACAGGGAATATGGAGGAAGGCTCTACCAAGCCTTCCAGTGTCCCTTGCCTCAGGTCTTTTGTTTTCTGAAGTTCCAGGCTCAGCATGCCATGTGCTGGATCAGCAGTATGATGGATGGATGGATTACGGTCCTTGGCAACTGCCACCTTTTTTCTGTTTACACTTTGTTTCTTTTGATTATACAACTTCCAACTACTTGCTTAATGCATTAAGCAAATTTCAAAATGAAACCTAATTCAAATCTTATCAAAAAGAATACTTACCACCTTCCTATTTACAATTAAATATTGTATGCTTTAATAATAATTATAATGTGAAGATTTAGGTAGAGAGCCCTAGAAAATTAATTTGAATGTCCCTTCTGCAGTAATTATTGATTCCAGAAATATAATACAATATTCATCCGATGATAATAATAATAATAATAATAAGAATATCTTTTAATTGTAATAAGAATAATCTTCTAATTGCTTATCCTGGTGAGAGGTTGATCTGAGTGGTACGGAAGTACGCGTTTACAGTAAAATAATTATGACAGAGTTTTTCTGTCATAACTGAGCAAATGTCTACCTGTTTCACATTATCGAAGCTGAAAACACCAGACACATTTAATTTATACAAGTGAGGTAAGTGATTTTTGCTACGACAGCGTACTTGCATACAACTCATGTCGACCTCTGTCCTTCGCCTATTCCAGGCAGCGTTGGACTGGATGTCAGTCCATAGCATGGCACACACACACGCACAATCATACACTATGTGTGATTCAGGGCCGTCAAATGACCTAACTGCATATCTTTGGACTGCAGGAGGAAACCCACAAAACTTGAGAAGAACACAGAAACTCCACACACACTGTATGAGGTGGGATTCGCATGTGATTTGAGGTGACAATACTACCCTTTAAGCCACTGTGCCAACCCTGAAAGTTGTTTAATTAGATAATAAAATGATGTGGGTGGGGCTTATACATGCTAATGTAGCGACAAAGGTGAGGCAGAGAACCAGGGTAATAGTTGTGCAGAGGCAAAGCGCAGATGAGACAGAATTATGCCATGTTTTCCACATACTGTGCATTGCTTGCTAAGAGCTAAGAGGGAGGTATATGGCATGAGGCCGGAATGGACCAATCAGGGGTGGTGATGAGACTGCAGTGCTTTCTTACATAAGCCAAACTGGATCAAGGGTGGCACTATTTGATATGCACCACTATAGGGAGAGTAATATTAACAGCATTCAGGAACCAACCAAAACTGTCAGTTAATGGCCTGCGCCATGCTGTCTTCTCCTGCTAGTCATCTTGGCAACAAAGAGCTGAGCCCAGGCGCTCATACCAGAGTGATAAGGCAACCTTGTGTTAAAGGCAGAAGATAAGGTGAGGTACCTTTTGTTTACTCCTGCCTGGCTTCAGCAGGCAGGCTGGTGGAGAAAATAGATACTGACTGTCATTCAAAACGATACAAATATTGTCTTTTCCTAAGGAGGTTCTTTTCAAATTGTGGGCCAAAAAACCATCAAATATAAACAATTGAAATAGCAGTTGTGCTTGTTTTGGAAAATAGGTAATAAGAATAATAATAGTAGTAATAATAAGCATAAAAATAACGTAGCATGTTTTATTTTTCATTGTTTTGGTAGAAATGAGAAGATAAATGGCACTATTCTATGTAAACTCTCCCAGCTTGAGCGCCAAATGGGAAATGGGTTAGGCACCAAAAGCTCCTGTGGCCAGCAAGTGATATTGCTTATCTTGACCAGCACGTAGTTTGAACCATGTGGAGGGCATTCAAAACACCAGCAACATATGGAGATCCTGGTAGAGGTGGGTGCACAGACACATTAACTTTACATATATGCAGTCTTCCATATGGTGTCTACATTTCAACACGGCATTTTATACCGCGAGGTGACATGGAACAAGCACCTGAGAAGTGAAAAGGTTAAGGTGCAATGTGTTTCACAAGGATTTACTTTTAAAGCATAAATATGTGGGATGCTGAGCTGTGAAGCAGGCTATGGACTTTATTCGCTCTCACAAAGTTTGGAAATGAGCGCAACAAGTATGGATTTTTGCAACTCCACTAAATAATATAGGGCACCGAAATCTGGGAAAAGATGAAATGTTTGTGACCAAGACATGTAGATGTGTGACTACAATCAGCAATAGATTTAGCAAAAATATGCGCTTGGGGTGTGGGTGTGGATTAAATGAGCCGCAGGTGCGAGAATGAATTTGGCAGTTGCATAAGACGAAATATGACGTGTATTTACACACGTACTGACTACAGTATTTTAAAGTACGTATGACGAAATATGACAGGTTATTTAAAATTCCTGTTTGCGCGACGTATATGTTGACCTATTACTGTCAGGAGACAATCGTAGTAATGAGTTTGTTAGGCTTTAATTCTGCTTCACATTTGAATTCAGGAAAAACAATGATTAGACCTGGTTTTATAAGGTAGGCTTGAAGCTGTCTTCATTATTTCATATTTTTATGAATGAATGCATTAGACTGTTTTCTGTGCATTTAAGTTGGTACTGCATTGGTAATTATGTCAGACATAATGTTTAAGTTTCTGGCTATGGGCCTGGCATTGAGTACAGGAAGTGAGTAAGGTAAGCTGTTTGTGTTAATGTAATTTGAATGAAATAGCAGTTGTTGTTGAACCACTGAAATGTGTGCTTTTGTCTCTTAAACACTCTCAGACTTCCCTCCAAGTGTCACAGGATTTCTCTCATGTGCACTGTGTCGACTGCCGTCTGTTCTGCTCTACTGATATTAAATAGGCTTGTGATGCATGAATTTTCCTTAAGTGCCCCGTGAATGAAAGTCACACTCATTTTCTCTCCCCTGCTTGCTTTCTCAACAATGCTTTTCCTCCTGTTGAGGTTTCTCACAATATACCCAATGGAGCGCAATCAGACTTTGTTGTGGCTGAAGAAGGAGAGGAAATGAGTGACAGGGTTGGTGCCTCATCCAGTGAGCAGCCCGGCCTCGCTGTTCATGGATTAATTTACATAACGACAGCTGTCCTTCCTCTCCCGAGACAAAGTGTTTCCTGTAAATGTCTCTGGTAGCTGTGCCTCAGCAACTTGCTGGTGGATTAATGAGGCTGCATGATAATGCAATAAATAATATCACTGAAGTTTTATTTCAGACATGTTAAGATGCCCTTGACTGTTTTTGTGCAGCAGGTTGGAGACAGGTGTTTATATTTGTCTTATTCCTCTGACTCTGTGAGAAGTCATTTGAGACGTGTTTCCGCACTATTAAAAAAGGCTTATGATTTTCAGGTCCATAGGTAACAGTGGAGAGTGAGACCATGCTGCACAGACCTGGTGAATCTAGGCAGATTAAATGAATTTCTCTGTATGCCAGCAAAATGGGACGATGATGGAGGGTGGGGCAGTTTTTATGCTCAGGCATGCCCGCTCTGGGCACGGTGGGGGTGGACACGGGCACGCATTCAGATGTAAGACGCAAAAACAGTTGGATGGCAAAAGACCGGAAAAAGAATTTTACATTAGCACACAATCCATCATGTCTTTGGTGGACAGAGAAAGGCAGGGGGAAGGTTCAAGAGGGGTTCTTCAATCGCATGAGCATTTATTTAAATATTCAAGACACTAACAGTCCATGTTAACAGAACCTGCCGATTAATAACTATAGAATAGCAAAATACGCCATACATTTTAGACGCTGGATTCCGGTGCGACATCGCCAGATGAATACGTCATTGCTCATATTGATTTGTCTCTGATAGTGACTGTAAAATTAGATGTTTCTACCCAGGCAAACTTCAACTGCATAAAAATTTTAACAAGAGAAGCACAAGACTACACAGTTTTGGTCAATGGATTCCTTGAGTCATGGATGAGGTCAAGTCATCCGTGGGGTCTGGCACCTCATCAGAGGACATCTTGGCCGGCTGAAAGGAGCAGCTTAATGGAGAAACCGCATAGCACAACAATAAAGAGTTTGTGCCAATTTGCTGTGTTGATACTTTGGATCGGTTCTATCCGCCGCTGCTGTTTTATTTATTGGCCCTGGGACGACATGCGGAGGACTGGGCGTGTCAATCACTTCAGTATGGGGCTGCGTTGCACTTTTCAGAGAAATGGGAGAGGGAAGTCTGATGAAAACACTTATATTCTCACTGACGTAGGGATTGTTCCATTTTTTAATTTTAAGCAGGGGTCTCAAACTACAATGATCTAAGGGCCACTCTCCAGAAGGTATTCACCTAAGTGGGCCAGAAACGCACGACCGGATTCCCCGTGAATCGAGTGAGAAAATTGTTTTGTGGGCCAGACTTAACATTAAATTGTTAGCATGTGAAGGGCCATATATATTTCCATGGCCCAGGCTGGATCTGGTCCGTGGGCCAGTACTTTGAGACCTCTGATTTTAAGTAACACAATGGAAGCAGAGTGGGCACGTACGTTTAATCCGAATCACCTCACTGAGTATTCTTCCTTGCAGGGGTTTTGTCTTGGTCCGATGCATCTGTTTGATTATGCATTTGGAAGACATCATCATGGAGAGTAAGGCACAACTCTAACATGACAAGATACCATTGGCTGCATATAAGAGCGTAATGACAAGATGTTACAGCAAGTTGAAGTTCACTTTTTTGCATAATTATGTCATATTTACAGTCCTCCTGATTTTTCTTACATGTACTTTGGATTAAATGATTGGGATGTCGCACTTTTTCCCCAATTCATTCAGTAAACGGATACTCGCAGCAGAGATTTCAAAGGGGAGATTTTAAGATTTTAATCACCTGAACCAATCAGCACCTCAGACGGAACATCTGTTTGTCTAAGGAACATGACGAACTGTTATTACATCAGCAAGGCACCAGCTGAAGTGTCTAGAACTGCTGGTTTCTTAAATGTTGAAAACGGTGTGTATTCATGTGTGGAATTCTTCTTAATTGTTTTATGTAAATGTCAGAATGGTGCAATTATACATTTAAAGTGAAATTCATTGTTTTCTCCTTTGGTTTGTGTAATTTTAATTCTTTTGACTACAAATATAGTACAATCATTTTTTAGTTATTATTGTTCCACACTGTAAAAGTTTAAATCATTTTATTTTTGGGACAATAATTCTCCTATGCACCATGGATAGCATTTTGAGCCCTGCCTGAAGAGGATTCTTCCACGTCACTCTCGTGCTTTTGATTGTAACTAATTTATGAAAAACGATATCTAAATGATATATGATAATGATATCACATATCTAAACAACTAATTCAGGGTCACGACAAAAAATATATTTCTGCCTCACGACTGGGATCACTGTAGCCAGTTTGGTGTTGCTGGTAAATGCCCTTTATCTCACCCTCTGTTACCTTGGAAACCTGGACCAAAATCTCTTAGAGAGGCAAAGTGTTCTTCAGGACATGTCTGAATGGCGTAGTCGCCCACGTACACGGCTGGAGTATTCTTCCCTACACAGAAAAACAGCGACACTTTTACACTTTTGCCCAGCACTTTGGCTGCACCTCTGTATCGCGTCCTCTGTCCATGTCTATGAAATACAGACAGAATGTCCTGGCATATTGTTAACTACACAGCTCTGCCATCTTTTGTCAAAGGATTTTTTTTTTCTTTCCTTTAGCTCTTTTACCCTCTGAAATGTTTTGTGAGTGCTGTCAGCTGGCATACGGATAAAAAAAGCCCTTTCAGCAAAGCTTAGTTGTCTTAAAAACTTGGATATGGAAAACCAGAAAAGAACAGCCTGATTTGTCGACCTAGAGATGACGAAACACACATAGGCTACGGTTCTGCTCAGGTAGAATACATACAGTATTGAAAAAGAGCACAGTCCGTTAGCTTTTAGCCATTGCTAAGGAGAAAGGACCTTGTGTGTCCCCCATCCCTCCATCCTTTTCTCCCCCACACTTTTACTGACAGCAGTACTGGTATGGACCTGGTACATAACGGTGTGTAACACAGCTTATAACTCTTACACGTTATCCGCAGGGCACGTCTGCAATCAGGGTGAATACAGGCAGGACGTCAGCGCTCCCTGGACGACACGCACACATCTGGGACCGTCAAAAGGATGGCGTCCTCTGTCTGTTCAGAGAGTCGCTTGTAAGCCTGCTTAACGCGCCACACATTCAGTACTGACACGACTATCTAAAGCCACATCACAGACCTCCCCTTTACATCACTATTGTTCAAAAGGGATTGGTCAACTTAATGAGAAGTGTTTGCACACATATTTCCTAACCTACAAATAAGAGGGTCTGTTTCTGCAGGCACTGCTGTGTGAGAGTTGGTAGGTAACTGCTCAGCTGATTTTGAGCCACTTCTTCCTGTCTCTGCTTATTTTATCTATTTACATCATGTTGTAATTTTTTCCTTCACTCCCCTTGTTCACTGTCTCCATCTTTTCAAATGTCTCTGTAAAGAAGATTGTCGGGACAAATGAATGTTCACAAAGTCTTATTTGCTGCTTTTGTAGAGTGCATTTTATTTCCTATTTGTGTGACACTCACAGTCTTTAGCTGGGCATCGTAAGGGGGGGAAATTACTTTGAACAAAAGCAACCATACATCACCGGGCAAGGACAAGACAATCCATATGCTCTATTCTTCCTAGGCAATCAAAGACCTGATTTCATCAGCTACAGATACAACACAGATCCAACGCCTTCTACTAGGTGCAGAAAAATCCATGTGATGTCTGAGACTCTCGCTTGGAAGAGCACAGCAGACAAGGTCAGACATCAGACCACAGACAGCAAAGTTGGGCTACAGGGGAAGTTTCTCTGTGAAAGCAGATGATGTGAAATATTAAAGGACTGCTCACTGAGGGCACCATTATACACCTTGATACCAAGTGCACAGACATGCTGTACCAGTAAGCAACACAAACGTCAACATAAATAGCGGTGTTCTTTAAAGATGGATGATGTCGGTGACGGTGCATCGCAGCAAAACATTAGCACGCAGGTTATTGTTTTCGTGTGTGTCTACCTGGGCAGCTGTGGCACACAAACAGAGATGTTTGTAACACTTGTGTTTCTAGTTGTTTATCGGATGCCCCCTTGGTTATATATCCTGACTGAAAATGATTCATCTGCCTGGGCTTCATTTATTGACTATTTCTAAGTCCCTGCGCACATATCAAGCCTGCTTGCATATTCCTTTGCATGCTGATAAGATTATTTATGAGGCGCGTGCTCTCAGTTTGAACTTGGCATCAAGATGCACCTCTAAAGTCCTAAGGACATAAGGTGGACATATTTTATTATGACCATCTGCATTCTTTACACCCTCCTGTAGCGTCTTCATTACACTCGCGGGTGGAAAAAAAATCAATAAGAAAATGAATCAGTCATTCAGAATAAGCAGTGATGGCCGAGTTCACACCCCCTCCTGCCACCACTACATCTTATTGTTGCCAAAACAATCCAGCCAATTATTGTTTCACATCTCGTTAACAGAAAAGATGTCAGGCCACATCCTGTGGCGAGAGGGCCAGGCAGCTTGCGGCGTGTTGTCGCCGTTCTCCCAGGCTTCTGCAGGCACGCTGTGTGGCCTGGCTCCCATTTGCCCCCAGCACAGGCACAGACTCCTTTGCCCTCTGCCATCCTGTCCTTGACAGCAGACACACCCGAGCACCTTTTGACGCTGTCTTTCGCTGCCTTATGGAAAGATGGCGAACTGGCAGTCCAGTGAGAAAATCTCACACACTAGTGGCTCTTTTGTTTTCCTGTCATGATTTTCAAATATAACATCTTATTGCATCTGGAAAAGGCTCAGGGCCCAGGTACAAGTATTCATTCAGTGTGTGAGAGGCAGTTCAGATTAAATGTTTAAAAATGATGTATCTCTGCATGCCTATAATTATTTTTCATATTGTTGATTGCACTTAAATAATGAAAACTCCACAAATGGGAAAACAATGATGTGATGTAAACCTTTTAAGCATAAGAGGTCAGATGAGATGAAGGATCACAGGCATGGGGAACAAAAGTCTTTGGCAGTGACATGTTAATATAAGGGAAATGGGGGGTTGACGCTATGGAATTATTAATTAAAGCTGGTGATAGAGATGAATTTTTAGTCAGATAGGTGTGACATGGTTGTCTTTTACCTGTTCTCCTTGCTTCTGGACAGACCTGTAATTTTATGATAATACATAGGTAGGTTCTACCGAGTGAATATAAGAAACATTATCCTGCTTCTGAAGTGCAGCTTATTTTGAAATTCAAATCAGAACTTATTCGGGCCAGTCAGACCGCAACACTGGAGGTACGTACAAAGCACACAATTCAGCGTTACAAATAAACCATTCAGAACGCACTAAGGGCCAGCTTAATGGTACAGGGTCTATGTGGGAATTATGGAAAGAAAATGTAGAGTTTTTTTTTTTTGTCAGACAAATTTTGATTCCATTGACCTAATGGCAATCCACAAAATGACTGTTAATGATAGTTGAAGGCTCTGTGCGAACGAACCGTAACGTGTAAGACTCGATTCCTACTGTGTCACTCCTAAGTGCCATCAAACTGTAAAAGTTTGGCTACCATGAGATTTCCCGTTTGTCTTCTTGTTCTCGCTGGGGGTGATGAAGCTAACTAACAAAACACCATTAGTGCTTGTGCAGTGATGCTGTTTGGTAAACATTTGAGAAGGTTTGAATTCGTTATTTATTTTGCTTTGATTCTGTCATATTCGCTGCCCATATTTCCACAGTACTTTTATTACAGCTGGTGAAGCATGGGAAAAATGAGCATTTCGTGGTTGTTTTCCTCAGCACTGCTATGAATTTGTGCATCTGTCACTTCGTTAGTTTATAGAGGAATGTTCATTGCCATTCTTATGTCATCAGTAGTTTGCTGTAGTTTAATTTGAACCGAACATGACATATCAGAGGTGATTAGGGCTACATTTGGCCAATATTTCTATAAAGTATGATACACAGTTGCAAAATCCCTTAACAGAAATACACATGTACTTAAATTTGACCTAAATTTTGAAACTGAGCAGCAAAAGAAGGAATGATCTGGGGTTGGTATCTATGCACTAACCTACACACCAGACTCCAGGGGGAAATCTGGACACACTCAAAGAGGTAGTCATCAAATAAGTGTGATTTGGTGATTAGACATGAGATTGTAAAAGGTATACATTTCCTTTAGGTGGCTATTTCAGAGTTAGAGAAAGAGAGCAATCATCCAGGTGTGCACTGCATTCAGAAACCGAATCAAGAGATTAAAAGATAGTTGACTCGTTACCACAAACCCCAGAAGCTGAAGAAAACCAGACACCCAAAGCTGGGTGAAGATAATTGACTTTGTCAATGAGTGAAGAAAATATGTGTGATTTTTAGTATTTGCTGTAGTTTCTGTAACATTACAGGAGGTAAACAGAAGTTCCTTTGCCTCCCCATTGGGACCAGCCCTGGCTTTCATGTTTTAGAAAAATCACCTGGAGTTATATGAGACTAACTTGTCCATGATTTGACCCAGATCTTGTTTGAAGTGACAAATAGGGTATAAATCTGCAACATGATTTAATAACCCAGGCTAAGATATAAGCCAGGAGGTTCCTTTTAGTCAAATGTAGACCTATTCAGAGTCCACATCACCAATACAACCTCAGATGATTATATTCTGAAACCCCACAAGTTCAGCAGCAGCGTTTCTAGAATTAAACCAGCTGACCGAAGACAGGGGATGACCGAGATGTTCTTAAAATTGATTTACTGTCTGTGGAAGTGTCACAATCTCTTAGCAAACAAAGCTAATCTGATATTAAGTTAGTTCACCCAATACCAAGTTTGCTGATAATTACAATATTTTGCCAGTGTAACCGTCACTGTAGACCACGGGAGGCCTTACACAGTTTGTGTTTGTGTGAACCAGAAGGAGGCAGAACAACAGGTGATCTTTACTTCTCCATGACAACTGATAACCAGTCCAGTGTCTAAAAAATCCTCAGGTAATAAAGCTCCATTCATGTTGAACGGCCTAATGACTGAGTTTGTGAAATTAGATGTCTGCAATTTTCAGCACTGGCTTAAAGTTCACACGTAATTATTTTCTTTGAAAGGTATTCTTTTGCTGTTTTAGTAACTTGTGACTGTAGAAATACTTTTGCCATAAGTATTATTGTATTTTCCTGTGATCCTGAACAGGCTAAGTGGCTGGAAGATAGATGAATGGATTATTCAGATGTTTACGTCTTTCCTTACGGTCTAGGACAGTGTCATTTTTTAAGCCTGGAGTCCATGACCTCCTTAGGGTCCTTAGAGACGTTTCGCAAATTGAAGAAATAGTGGTAACAGAATGCCCCCCACTCGGAGTGAGAAATGTCATTACACGTTAGTGGTGCGAGGTCCCTAGCTTAGCTCGATTTTCATTTGCCGATCCCTGATTTAAGAGAGGTCGAACACCCCTGGTTTATGGCATGAGGCAGAGCTTGCTTCTTCCATCTCGCGGTTTGCAGACGTACATATGGCCTCTGTCACTGACACAGAGCCTTGTTGCTATGGAAATTTGCAGCTCTTCAACTAGTCCAGCAGCACAGTGGAAAGTGATCACTGGTATTGCATCATGCATCACTGTGTCACCAAAAACTCAGGAATAACACATTTCTTTAGCTGAATTTGTTTATTGCATTTTGATTGTATAAAGCATTCCTGATGCATTTTTTTGTATTTCAGGAAGCAACTTTGAGCTAATTATAAGTGATTGCTACAATAAACTAATACAATGGTTGCATCCTAACAGGTGGCAAAGGGTGGTTAGATCATCACAGTGGTGGAAGATCTCAAGATACATACTTAAAATGAAGTCTTTCCTGTCAGTTACATTTCTTGAAATATTTCTATGAAATATATTTCATATTCTATGAAATAGTCACGTTTCAGACTTAAAGACTGAGAAGAAGAAAGGTTTCACAAGGGGGATTAATATGAGATTGTGTTTCTGAGGTAACGCAGGGTAGCTGGAGGGATTTTATAACGCACAGGGTAACAGAGGTTATGGGGTATTTATGAACGGTTATGAATCATGGACTATAATTAAAATTAAATGAAAGCTGTCATGTTCCAGATTAAATGAACCAACTCTTCAGTCCTAACTATTAAAGCAGAATTCAGACACTGAAATGTTTCTTCATATAGTTGAGGTGTTGAAAACATTTATTCAAAAACAGGTTTCATTAAATAAACATGTCTCCTTTCATATTTGTGTTTATTTGCGAAAAATTTTTCCAGTCAATGAAAAATGTTTTTCTGACATGGGATCCTGATGTCATCAGAGAACATAGCAAAGGTGTAGAGGAACACCATGCAGAATAAATCTAATTGATTCAATGTGTAAGTGAAAATCAGCTCGACTGTCCAGTGAAGCAAACTTGTGTAACTTCCCATGAGGCATTGCTAACCCAATAAACGTTAAGTTACAAAAGGTATCATTTCATTGTGCTACATTAACACGTAAGTATAATGAATTATCTGTGAATGTAAATGTTGGGTGAGACCTGGAATGCGCAAAAAAAGGGCGATGCCATCAAATTATACCTTTTATTTGGACTATATGTATCTTGCATGCCTGGGGTGGACTCCAGGCTCCCCCTGAAACCCTGCATAGGATAAAGCATGGATGGATAGATGGATCTATCGTGCATGATTGCATTCAAATGTGTTTCAAGTTAAGTGGAGCTTCGTTCTCATACCCTCCATATCCAGGATACAGTGTCATGGCGTAATGTTGCCCAGGACCACAGCACAACCTACAGGCAGACAGTGTCCAAGAGGGGGAGACTGACAATGATGTTAAAAAGTACAAAAACACAATAAAGGTTGGACTGGAATTAAGACTATACACATATAGTACCTGAGTGTGTAATCAATGAAGAAAAAATTGTATTGCAGTAGGCAGTATATTAAATACAGCAGTAGTAAATAAATAGTAAATAAGTGGTGATGTGACCAGCGCCAGTGAGGGAGGGGGTATGGGTATTTTTTTGTCCCAGGAAGGTGGTAAGTGTGGCAGCGAGGTTTTAAGTCTTGACAACCTCACTGTCCATGATGAGAGGAGGACAAAGGAGTTCCCTGAAAGGGTGACAGGGGTCCACCACAATGCTGGAGGCTTTGATAGTGACCCATGCTTTTCACAATTAGGATTTTGATTTTACCTCCATACCCTAAGGCACAGACTACTCTGACATCATTAAAGTGCTCAGACTCAGCCAGAATCAACTACATGTGGGGCTGCCTGGTTTTAACTGTAGTCTGTACAGAGTCTTAGTCTGAGGGAAAAGCTTTACATAACAATGAGCAAAATTTGATGGTGATGAAAAGGCTGCCCTTCCTCCCAAAAAAAAAGAAAACAGGATATTGGAGATACTACATCCCCCAATACGTTTTCTGAACCGGTTTATCCTATGCAGGGTCACGGGGGGCAGAGCTTATCCTAGGAAGCTTAGGGCACAGCAAAATTGTAATCAAGTGTTTGTACAAAGTAAGTAGCGAGTTGACAGAAGGCCGAGTAACAGCTGGGATGTGTTTGGGTGCGTTTCCGTAGCGATTGATCACTAGCCCTGAGCCAAAAGAACCCCCAGTTAATGAAGACCAAGTCACTGTGGACTAATTACATTGTTAGGTATGAAGAGGTCCAGCTGGGTGGATTTAGAGATTAAGAGTCATGGAAAAGTAAGGGGCCCAGCATTCTGGTAATGCATATGTCTGAAAATGGCTGAGTTTTGATGTTTGGGAGAGTTCAAGGCTATTTTTGACCGTGAGTGGAGTTATTGAAAGAACCAAGTTTTTCTTTGCATAGCTGTGATAAGGTCTTTTCTTTCTCTGGCCAAAAGATATATGTGCTGTACTCAGTTGTATGAATGTGTGTTTGTCTTGAAAATGCAGGAAGGATCCCTTGATTATTGTGAGGCTGATTTGCAACATTTGCCAAGGGTGCCACCAGAGGGCACGCCTGAGTTAGACTGTGAGTTCTTTTGCTCACCTGTTGGCCATTAAATCTCCTCACCTGCACATAATTACTTGACTCCCTGCCCCATTTAGGCACTCCAGTTGGCCTGGATCCTCGTTCTGTCATTGAAGCCTCTACTGTGTGAACTTTCTGCTTGGATTCATGCTTTCCCCGTGTTTTCTCCAGTAAAGTCCTTCTCCCCAGTCCCCCTGTCTCTCCACGTGGATCTGCCCTCAGGTGACGTGACAGTATATTTCCAAAAAATCATGGTAGCATGGTTGAGATTGAGGATGGTTTCATTTTATTTTCGCATGAAGAAAAATGAGAATAAAACTCACGATGCACAAAAAAAAAATAGAATTTGTAAAACCCCAAAATGTTTTCCTCTCTTTTAACTGCCTTACTCTAAAAATATCAGTGGCCAAAATCTCCATGTACTATAGAAAATTTTTAAGGAATGCTAATTACTGACTGCTGATGTGTAGCCTGTTAAATGCAAATGTTTAAGATTTTTTCCCAATATTACTGCTGGTACTTCCCGCCAAAAGGGTGGTCCCTTTTAGTCAAACAATTCTCTTAAAAACCTCTCATTTTTCCAGCGAGCAATGGACATATTCCCCACTGTGGCTCTGAATTCTCATCCTGCTTACTGCTCATCCTTAGTACCCAAAAGCCATGTAAACAAACAAAGCTTGACACTCCTGCAGTGATTCTATCAAATCTGTGTACCCACAGTCAATTTGCATGTGTCAAAAAAATCTAAAAATGCAAGTCCAAGAATGTTGTAGAACATCTAAGTTAATATGACTGCGAGATAAAATATTAAATATATCAAACCTAATGCTGATTTTTTGAAGACAGAAATTTCAGAACAGTCCGATTCATCTGCAGTAACTGGTCCTGAAGCACAGTCACACAGATGGTCCTAAAAGAAAGAAATTAATGGAATAATCAAAGTAACTAAATCAACTATCAAAAAAATATGCATACCTAATTAGACAACACCATGCATACCTTCTGTGGCAGGCAAGGAGGCACGGGAGGTGAGGATGCATGAAAAAACCCCTGGAAGCTCACAATTTATATATTTAACCTATGGAAATGTACAAAAATAGAGACAATGATGGGGTTTTGGTCACCAGTTTGGGGTGGCTGAGAGGCAGCAGACCCCTCAGGGTGGTAATCCACTAGCATGGGAATGAGAATGTCCTCCTGTCTGTCTCCCTGGAGCAGGCTTTTGGCTTTGGAACTGTCTGCGAGGAAACTGTCCACCTGCATGGCGCTGATCGATGGCTGTTTATATGCAGCGGGTTCCCACTGGAATGTCATGTCAAACATTACATAACCTTTTACAGAAAATAGTGTCATGATATCAAACACGGCAAAAATACAATTAAAAGTGAAGTGGTACCAGTGGAAGTTGCGGGACAACAGAAAACTAAAACTGGTACAGAATAATTCGCAGTAGAGACAAAAAAAACGGAAATCAGGAAGAGTGACACTGTAATTTGCATGTTAAAGCAAATGACTCTTCTGATTCTCCGCACCATTAAAGAAATGCTTTCATGAGGATGACATGATTGGAATACTGCTTGGAGAAATATGCATACACATTGGCTGAGGACCATCTTTTCCTGATACTTTTAGTCTCCTCACTCCATTCTTTCCCCTATTCTTCTGTCCCCATTTCCACTCATTGCGATTTCCCATGATCCCCACCCCAAAAGGACTACACTTCCCAGATTCTCCAGACTACACCTCCCAGACTCTCATCTCTTTCTGTTCTCTTGCTTCATGTCCTATGCTCTTCAGTATTCATGTATATATCATTTCGCCTCCCTCCATATTTGCCATTTTCCAGTAGTTCCTTTGTCTTATTCTTGCTGTCTGTTAGTCTCTTTTCTCCCTCACTCTTGCATTCCAACCCAACTTTAGCACCTTGTAAAGGCCATCTCTTTCTCTCTGTCTTCCACTCTTCTTAACGAACAGTTAATATATCTGGCTTACTATTTGTCCACGGTAACCTTGAGCATTATGAAAATGTGTAATTAATTCCTCTAATTCTGCTGCCCAAGACATGTGAGAACGATGTGTAATTTGAAATCATGGCAAGAGGTCACGCTTTTCACAGCCTCTCTTCCTTTAGGCAGACGGGGTGGAGAAACACAAGACAAGCACATTATACTTACTTAAACCCATTTTAATTAACGTGGTGGGTCTATTTCCATGCTATCTCTAAAGAAGAAGACCATGAAAGTGAAATTATGGAAGCCTGCATGTATTATCTCACTCAGCGAGATACACACAGCCATGTAATAAGATACCCCGTCATGAGTCTGGAAACAATGCAGTAAAACATTACAGATAAATGAAATTTTATCCTTCTGGACAACTCTGTGAACATATAAAGCCTTTATTCACAGGATACCAGTCCCAAACTGTTTTCCATCAGTCTCTACTTGGTCCTTTGAGCGCCATTGAGGAAAATATGCAGTTTTACTCATTTATGTCTAATGGGTGCACGAGTCTTGTGTAACTACGGTAATACAACAGTCTGAAGGACAGTCCTCTGTCAACCATTATCTGTCTTCTTGATACATCAGCATCACTGCCTTGAATTTTAGGATGAGGAGATAATACTCAGAATGCCCTAGAATATTTTTATGCTAATTCTGTCTAGGTATTATACCTTTTATTTCATTGCCACATTTTATTTTCTTTTATAATTCATTGACTCTGGATTTCATAAAGATTATTCTTGTGATACGTAGCCACATCCATTTTTACTTCTCAGAATCACCCATGTGTGTAATAAAAAAAAGAAGAGGAAATATGAAATGATACGCCAACTTATTCGGAACAATGTGTGCACACAGGTATGTGTGGGGACCCTGCTTGAAATCTTCCCTCTGTCTTCACAAGTGCAACTTCCTTTCCTTTTAACTTCACAGCAAAGCCCTTTTCCAAATCATGAAGTTAAACATCAATCAATAAAACAGAAGGCTGGGCCAACAGATTTTAATCTACAGCATCTAATACTTCCAAAAGACCAATTTCAGCCAATATCCATCCATCTTTTAACCACTTGTTCTTGTCAGTGTCATGGGGGGGGGGGGACTGGAGTCTATCCCATGCATAGGGCATAAGGCTGCCGGGATGCCAACCCATTGCAGGGCCCAAACACACATACACTCACATAGACAACCGTACACTAGTTCAGTTTCCTTAGCCTGTTATGCCATGACAATAAAGGATTCTGCAGGCAATTTAGATACCAATTAGCCTAAAAGTATGTCTTTGGACTGGTGGAAGAAACCTGCATAGCACAGGGTAGACGTGAACTCCACACACAGAGATCAGTGGTGAGAATTGAACCCCCAGCCCCAGGGGTGCAAGGCCCACGCTGTTCAGCCAATATGACATGGTGACATAAGGACTGGCAGGTAAGAGGCATGATTTTCATGGGCAGTGTGGAGGAATTACAGGCATTCTGGTTTTCCCTTTCTTAGAATTGTAATCATTTCCATTAACTACACAACTCCAGCCAAACTCAGACTGCACAAATGGGTTGAGTAGAGCTTTCCTTTGCTGATCTCTGGACCATTTGGTGGAGTATGATGTAACCCTCAAACAGGCTGTTGATTGCGTTGCTTTATATGGAAACACAGCGCCTAGCAATCAGGAGACCTGGATGAAGAAAGCACTCTCTGTAAAGTTACGATGGGAGAAACATGGCTTTGAAACTCCCAGTGAGCAAGGTTATTGTTACTTTCCTGGTTGAGGTTATTGACAAGTACTTGCAGAAGAAAGAAAATGAACCAGAATAAGATGGCTGCTTATCAAGGCATCCATTTCAATGCTTGAACTAAGCTGTGTTTCTGATGCTCATCCCACCAAAAGTTAAAGCACAAGGCAGACTTCCTGAAGGAAACACTCAAAGTATGTAGAGTACAACTGGTCATTACAGCTTTGCCCTAAACTGCAAACATAAAGTCAAATCTATTCAACTGAGTCCAATTTCAGTGTAGTGTCATCTTTGAGATGGACAATTTTTTCAAGTAAAGAAATAAAGATCAAGTTGCAATTTGGTGCCCGTCTCTCTGCTCTCGGAATGCTATGTTCAAGGACGCCACTCTAACTGGCATTGTGTAGATAGCTGGACTAGTATGTTAAGACTGTGATCTGTATGCTGCCAGTCCAGTGAATACGAAAAATAGGGGGAACAAATCACCCAGTTACATGTGGGTGTGACAAAACTGAGGATGGTTTTAAATTCATGCCTTTGTATCACGTATGCCTTTTTCTAGTGTATTCTCTAAATAACTTTACCCACAAATGTAACCGCAGTCTGGCGTTGTCATTTTAGACACCTCCTGGAGCTAAGATTAGTGTGAGAATTTATGCACAGAAGTGACAACACGAAGGCATGGCACCTGTGGTTGAATGCGGACAGCTTTAGCCATTTCTCAGTAAGGAGAGCAGAGTGTGCAGCCCCTGTCCACCATGCTGGGCTATTTAAACAGGGACGAAAAGAGCCAGATATGAATGTGAGCAATTAAGCTATGTTTCTGAGCAACATACGAGCGTCAAAGTAACCTAAACAGTGTTCCCTTGTCAAAACAAACCTCCCCCAACTCCCAGTAAGAGATGGCAATCCAGGTGATTAATACATGCCAGTATCGGTAGAGCATTGCTGTTCTGAAAGTATAATTTAACGATGGTGGGCACTATGTCACTTCCCTAATGTAAACACAATCAAACTTCTTTCATTTCTTCCCTGCTCTACTTTTTCTTGTGATTTTTTTGTCATGCAAAATATGTTGCACCATTAAGCCCATCTGTCTGGGTGTTAAAGCAGGCTGTAAGCAGGCCTTGCCCCCAGGATATTTTCCCCACAACACAGCAACCTCTATTCCTTCTTTCTAATCAAACGTGGCTGTTCAGTACAAACATCCCCCGGTCATGTTGTGTTGCTCTCATCGTTGCAGGGGTTTTACATCACCGTGGACATCGTGGCACAATTCTGCATTGTGAAGACCTACTTCTGGACAGTTCCTGCTTAGATCTCCATTCTCGAATACAGCTACTCTAACTTGCATTCTCCCATTCTTTATGTACTCGACAAAAGCACACAGCAGCTTGTCCAGACTTAAACCTTCATTCCTACACATACAGACTGACACAAGCCTGCTCCCTTTGTAATCCTTACACTTAAAGACAAAAAAAAATTCCCATCTTCCCTCACATGCAAATACAAACTCATCGCCTGTCTCGTTATGCACTCATATTAAAGCAAATGTGTGCCCTGTCCTCCTCACACACACATCTTAAATTTACACTTTCTCCCCATCATGTGCATAGCGATGTTTAGAGGGGTTTCTGGGTGTAATTACACCACAGGTATTATGTTCATACTGTGGAGCGACTAAAAAGCTAGGTAGTTACAATATATATCTTGACAGATGGGTTGGCGGTGGGATGCCAGGAGACCGAGGAAGAAACGTGGATCTTATTTATACTTGTGAAAACAGCCAATTTGCCAAGGTTTTAAGCAGTTAAGGGAAAATTTAAAAACTTCCCTCAGAAAATATAGTTGAGAGCTTCATATTTTATTGTTTATGCTATTATTATCCGATTCTGTAAATTCTGTTTGTTAGGCAGATATATACCCATAACCTCACTGTATATAGGTAATTAATTTCATTGATTGCATATGAATAACCACTGGGAGTTTTCTATCAGGACACATACCAAAATCAGACCCCAGATGAATAAATCAGCATTTCATTTACCCTGATTAGCTTATGCAAATGATTGTGTTGACTCCTGACCCCTCAGTGAAAGCAGCTGTTGCTGTCTTCCAACTATCAGACCTTGTTTGGATCCTAATTACCCAGGACAGGGGGAAAATTCGACAGCGCTTCCAACACTGAAATGCCACTTTAACTGATTAAGCGCTGGGACCAGGAGAGATACAGACAATTACGTCTCCCTTCTCTGTACACCTGAGCCAGGGGTGAGTCCTGAGTGCGAAATATAGTTTTATTTATGTCGGCAGCCCCGAGGTTTGTGTTGCTGTGGTTTAGCGACCTCATGCTCTCCCCGGCCGAAAGCTTAACTTTATAACTTAGCCGTGGAAGGAAAAGGAAGCTTCTAATTGAATGCATCTATTCCCTTGGGCGCCCTGCATACCTGCTGATTGTCCAACTACGCTAAAGGGAGCAGGAACACTACAGCGGTTCGCTGCCATTCAGATGACCATAGGTTATTACCAATTAGAGAAGCTTGTAAATATGCACATTTACAACGTATCCCATAGTACATGATCAGCCGAAGCCTGCTTTCATTTCCGGCGTCTGTTTGTTAATCCGCGTCTTTCTTCTCTCAATTCTTTTAAAATAAATAATATTGTCTCACCGTCGTGTCATGTAAAACTCGGTATTCCACGTTGTAAAATAAAAGCTCGCCTTACGTTCATTTCTGCATTCACATTTGAACTTTCAGTCTTCCCCATGTAGGCTACTTTAAGAGAAAACAGTAGTGATATATATGTGTATAACTTTTTTTACAGTTTAATAGTTGATATATTACCGGTAATAGCATTGTGGTGGTTAACGGTTATATTTGAAGACAGAAAATCAAATCGGAATTAGTTAAGACCGGATTGTTTTACCCAAGCTTAAACACTCACACCTGACAAGGCTATTGTAGCTCTTGAGGGCAGCAACACAGCAGATGATTTGGTACAGTTCTTAAGTCATCACTGTATGCAGTGTGTTGGCTTTTGTTTTTGCCTGGCATTCACTCATCCTTGGTTTGATCGTCTGTTTATTAGAACCTTATCAATTGAGCTGCAACAGAGTGCTATGCTCAGGTACACTCAGGTCAGCAGGCCACAGGGCAGTGCTGAACTTTCGGGATCTGCTAGTTCTGTGACAGTTGTAGAACTGTTTTAGGGCCATGGCCGTCTCCAAGCTCCTCGCTTATGTCTGTGATTTGATATTCCTTTTACTGCATTTTTAATAATTATTTTGTTGGTTTTTCATACAAAAATTACATAGTCTAGTAGCATCTAGCATTGTTTGCCTGTGATATGTTTTAAATGAAAACTAACATCCATGGATCACATCAGAAATTAACAAAAAAAAATGACTGTGTGCCTCTGTACCCCCCTCCCCATGACTTCGCTTATTTCATGATTAATAAGCTGGTGGGAAAGGGCAGATTTTGCACATTAAGAAGAGGTGTGAATACCATAAGCTCTACATGTTTCTATTTAAAAGTTACGGCTGACCTCATGAAAGCATGACATCTCAAGAGTTTGTGCAATAAGGATTTACAGGAGAGGAGAGGAAAAAAGAGATGAGTTATAAAACATGTGACAGCCTGAACTCTAATGGCAGATTCATCGCCATTAAAAACGGCCTAAAGTGCTTTCTAATCAATCCTGGCTGTAATTGCGTATTAACAAATGGGTCTTAAAATGTTAATGTGCGTTTGGCAAGCAGCCGAGGTAGGTTCATCACTGTGCCGTTACGGATACTCAGGTTGCCCATCTGGTCGGTGGCCATTTTGAAAAGCCCCAAATGCTCTTGATATTTTGCATCTCTTTTGGCATGTCCAACTCTGATTGGATCTGGTCAGAAGATCTTGTTAAGCGCTGGTCAACTTGAGGTAGCTTCATAATGGTCTAGGGAGACGGCCACAGGTCCTCTATATGTCCAGATGGTCTCTGTACTGCGAAAAGAAAGTTTCGCAGCCTGTTCGAGGGAATGTTCATGTGTGGAATTTTAGATACAAGAAATGTGTTCCCACCTTTGGCATGGAACGTTCTGGGTTGGGTAGGGTTCATGCTGGTGTCCCTGAATATTAAGAGTAAATAGGAGTTTGCTTCCCCCTGCAGTTTCTGACACGTGCAGCAACACTTGTATGGCTCCCAAGGTGTCTACAAGCACAAGCATTGAGATTATGGATCTGTTCCTCAGTCTGGAAGAAACAGGAAAAAACTACATGTCAAAGTGATTCTAATTAAGCTATACACCCACTTCTTGCACAAATGCCTTCTCCTTAATAGTGTAGCACACAAAAAATCACTCCTGATCCCCACCTCCATTGTCAAAAGTATGAATTCATGTTGACTCGAGGGCTACACTTCCAAACTGTTTCCCAGGAGCCAGATTGGCAAACGTTACTGAGGATTCAACGGCATCGACAAAAATAAACGAAAAATAAAAATGTTTAAAAATTGTGATGTATGTTTGCACCGATGGCATTTGATTAGGAAACACTCAGGTCCTCAACTGCAATTTTGTTCAGGCACAGAATGCAGCAAAAGATATTTTCAGCCTTTAACAAAGGCACACGTCCTGGTTCATCGGTACAGCAGTAATGGTTCCCGTAGCAGGCCTTTCTCAACAACAGGCTGATAGATTTGCCGGCCTTTCATGATTTTGGCTAACTATTGGGATTTATCTTAAGAGACCTTTGCTCTGTTTTAAAAAAGCAAGAGAAAGTTTAAATCCATCTGACAACATAAATAGTTAAAAATAATCCAACCTGCATAAGCAATTATCCTTACAAAATTAACTGGAAAACACTGACAAGCGTGTGGCATTGTTCAATGAGGAAATTTCTGCAAATATAAAACTTTGCCTTTTCTTTGTTTCTTGTTACCTATCTCATCATGCTTTGTTCTGTGGCTTTTGCAGTACAATCGCTATTCTATTTGAAGTAACTCTGTCCAAATTTGAAGGCGTCTGATATTTTCTGCCAGTAAATAATGGCTGGCTTGATTAGGTGGTGAAACTTTTTTGTAAAACACCTTCTTGCTGCAGAAGTTGTCAGCGGAATTGCTGGATGTCAAACGAATGGTAGTGATTATAAGCCAGTCCTTACTGCAGATACAAGCTTTAAATACAGATGTGTAAATCAAATAGGTAATAGGCAGCGTGGCAGTTATCAGGAAAGATGCAGTTAGCTTAAATGGGACTAAATGGCTTTGGCGCCATGCACTTCCAGCTCATTGAGAAAAGTGCCATCCCTGCCGTTACTCACCTACCAACATTTCATCAGTTCCTGAGCTGGATTTCGGTGAATGATTTCGCCACTGCTGAGGCACAGGAGGAATACAGTCCCTTGCGTATTGGTGTGGAGCCACTGGGTGCTCACCAGTCAAAAAAAATTTTTTTTTTAATCAACTTCTCCAATCAGGACCACTGTGAAAATGTGTGCTATACATTGTATGTTTGGATTCACGATATTGCGGTAATCCCTCTCATAATGCTGGACCCCCTTGTTGGGTTGATCAAACTTCTTGTCATGGTTAGAATGGCTTGATGACACTATGGTCTTTACTGCCATTCTCTATATATTTTTTGCAGGCAAGTTGCCCCTGCTGGGGCAATAAACTGCTCTTCTACATGGAGATTTAATTTTTAATGCACATGGGTTCCCCACATGAACCAGCATTCCTTCTCAGCCTACATTTTCTTGCTGTCACTTTAAAGCGGGCTGCCTTCCAAGGCCTCTCAGCTACTCCACAAGCACATCAATGTGTACTTGGCAGACACTTTGTCCGAAGTGACTTATTAGCACAAATAAGCGTGGTAAGCAACTGCCAAAAAGCATCAACTGCACAAAATTGGTAATTGTTAGTCTCGTGTTATGTTGCTTCATAAGGAGGCAGCGCTGGACAAAATGCAGCGCTGTACAAAATGGTGACTGCTCAGGCCATGTGGGAATCACCCAGCCATCCATTCATTCATTGTCCATAACTACTTATTCAATGCAGGGTCACAGTGAGCCTGGCGCTGCTCCTAGGAAGGACAACGTTCTGGGGAATATTCTGGAAAGAATGGCAGTTTATCACAGAGCTACAAGAAACATAGTTTGTACTAGTTTAAGGTAGGAGTCTACCACAATTTACTTTAACGTAATATCATAGATTATAATGGCTAAAGATATGAGACTGAAAACCAGATCATTAGCCTACATGGAAGTAAGTAGATCCAAGATAGTGGCAAGTTTAGACACAGTGGCCACTCAAGGGTTGTGTCTCAGTCCTGTTTTTTTCATCTCTCCCACTCATTTCCTATCCTCCAGCACCAGAAATACTTCTAAATTCTGGATGTTGAAGGGTGCCTCAATACTGTAGCAGACGAGTGTAGGAAACCACACTGTAGGTTCCAATCTTGAATAAAGCCTTAGGTTGACACTCGACTCTCTCCCATCTGATCTGTGCAAGAAAACCCCCGAGACCACGCTTTACAACTTAAACTATTTACTTAAATAATATGCCATTACAAAAATGTTCTTCCAATATGTACAAAGTTTTCTGTGTGTTAAAAACTTTTCGAGGTACTTCAAAACAGAATGCAAGAGAGAGACACAGGTCAAAAGACTGTGCAGCTCCATCCACTAATTACATTATTATTGACCTCCTCTCTCACCATGCTACCTGACGCTCTTAAAGGTACAAAACATTAACCTTTATCAACTGATAAATAATAATCACAAAATACCTTCCATTGGCAACATATGAATTATTACGCTTTCTATATATGAACTTAAATCAATATGTAACTTAATAAATTATCAATCGGGTATATTTAGGCTCCTGCACAAATTTTCCTTAACTGTCTCCTTCGGTGGGGGTGTGATGAACACAACGCCTTTGAGGAAGTAGGTTACACCTACGCATGATACTCATAAAGGATGATATCACACGTAACCATTACAATGTTTCCGTATAAGGACCATGCACTTTTCTGTAGGATGTCAAAATTCGCCCATCGTATTTCTCCTTTCCTAGGTTTGTCTCCTCTGTGATCTTTAAACTAGTGGACACAAAACAAAGAACTGGGATGCAGCCAAGCTACTCTTTTATCAAAAAGTAGTCTGTCATGTACAACCGATACACCAGTAAACTTTTTTTAAGCAGCCGCAAGACTCAAATGGCATGGTGTCTCAGTGGTTAGCACTGCTGCCTTACACTGTGGGGGGTTAGAGGTTTGAATCCTATCTCTGCACTGCACATGCTTTGTGCGTGTTTTGCGGGTCTTCTCCAGAGATTCAAAAACATGTGATGTAGGCTGATTGGCATCTCTGCATTGTTGGTAGTATGTGATTGTGCCCTGTAATGGGTGGGCACCTCATCCAAGGTGTGCCATAGGCTCCAGGCCCCCTGCCACCCTGCATAGAATAAGTAGTTTGGGAAATGGATGGACTGCAAGACATTGGAACACAATACATGTCTACCTATACACAATGCTGATGGATAATCTTGGCTTGCTGTGTATATCAGGCTGAAAAACCATAGTGCTGCATGTTATTGTTGCCCAAATAAGGAGGCTAGTGTGGTAAGTGAATCAGCCCTGGCAATAAAACCTGTCCAGTCCATCTTCATTCCCTACACTCATTTACTGGACCATCTGACAATACAGAGAAGACGACTCTTTAGGAGAATCTTTAAGGAGAATCTTTAAGGAATTCATGGCTTTATTGTTGGTTTATTGACTGCTCTCTGCTGTCCCCTGTTATTGTTCATTACCTACATTTGCATGCTCATACTCGTATAGTCTTGAGTCTAACCCACCCTTTATCTTCCACCGTGATGTGTTTTGCACTTTTAAATGATTGTGAAGCCCTCCCATTGCCCTTGTGTCACTTCCTGTCTGTATGTTGCACTGTGACCCGGGGGAGATGCTATCTCATGCTACTGTAAACCAATACATTTTTATGGATGGCATGTTGATGAAGACCACTTGACTAGATTATCCATCGATCTTCCAACCACTTACCCTCATCAGGCTCACAGGGAGGTCTGGAGTTTATAACCAGGCAGCACTGGGCACACACTGAACAGAATGTCAGTCACGTTTCTGGGCTCATACACACACAGACGCATAATCTTACACTATGAGGCAATTCTAGAGAGGAGACTGATTAAAGGGTGTGAGTTTAAAAATACAGGCAGCTGAACAGGCTGTGTGAACAGTCTCCACAACAAAACAGTGGCAAAAGGAACTAAAATAATTAACTTGGAAAGAAATACCCAGGATAGGTAAATTACATTTCAGTTTTGTGTGCTTGCTGCTTAATTTCATCTTTGTTGATCATGGCCAGACTCCTGTCAGAAAGGAGTGGAAGTAGATTACAAAGTGTATACTTATGGTAGGTGTTCAAACAAGTAGAGGTCACTTGAATTTACTTGTAAAGCTGTCTGGAGCATATATACTAATATAATTTTTTTTAGTCTGATTACTCAGTCTTTATGCTCTTTGTGCTTTTCCTTATGAAAAGAGCTCTGTACATTTCCCCGGAAACCAATTCAGAAATCATAATGCCAAGGTCTAAGGACTGCGGTAACCATTGTGAAACTGTCAATCCATCACGCCTTTCCTGCGGACTTACTATTAATTCCTGTCTTCTTCATAATATAGGTATGTTTTGTGGACACACAGTCTCCCTTTCCATACACGCAATATACATATTTGTCAGTACATGTAGATGGAACACATTGACAGTGTATAGTGACCCACACCCCTGCTGCCTTCAGGTTCACAGACAATGCTATCACTTTAAGAGTCTTGTAAGCTGGGGGGCGCCATTTAGCTGTGTGAAAACCTAATGGTCAAATTAGGGTAAACAGGTACCTGGCCCTCCCCCACCTGGCCATCCTCGACCGCCGAAGTCAAGCGCTCACTCAAGTGACAGATTTATTGGGTTTAGCAAATCAATCACAAGTTAATCAAAAAACAACAAAGCGGCGGGAGTTCATTTCAGGATCCTGCTATGCAAACCATCAAGATCCTTGCTGGGAGGGCCTATAGTTATACCTGTATTTCCACACCAACGAAACCTTGTTTGTGAAATGTGATATGATCAGCTTCTGTTATGAAAGAAGCTAACATTAGCTTATTTGTACAGTTGCCAGGACAGTATGATTTTAATGTAGATTTTCTTTCTTCCTAGCTAATCTTCCCAGTTTTGCTTTCTTTGGTGGAACACAAAATGGCTTCTCAATGACACGTTTCCCTCTACAGCCCGTCTTATGGGTCAGGATGTCCATTCATGTGCAATTTTTTTCTTTAACATTTCTTACAAATCGCTTACTTTTTGTACATATGACTCTGTATACATTGTGTGTTCTCTTTTTTTCCCCAAATCTCACAGTGAACTTATCCAGGAAGGCTTCCTTTTTTCTTACAAGTGCACAAAGCTTAAGAAAAGATTTAAATGGAAAAAAGGCTTTCCGCTCAATAACCTTTCGTTGCTGTGGAAGGTCATGGGACAGACCCAGCAACAAAGAAATTGTGAGCATAAGAAAACAGAATACCATCTCCAGAGCTGTAAGTGTACAAATCCATTTATTCCACATTTGTAAATGCCCATTGGAAGCACCCTCTCCAGAGATTGTCAAATACAGAAAGTAAAACATATACATTTCAACACCTTAGTCTTTCTCCCATTGCCCTTATTCTAGACAGTCATTGTTAAGGAACAGTTTCAAATCTATTTTGTTTCCAACTCTTCAGTCATGTGATGCTGCAGATAAAGGCAGTTTTAAGCAATTGTGAATTAGAATTATAGTGGTTTATTTATTTATTTTTTTTAAGAGCCCAGAGGTGTCACAGTTTGCTCATCTTCTGAAATTGTGAAACCAAATTGAGCACCTGCTCAGAGGCTGCAATGACCTTTGTCTGCAGATAGTTGGCGCTGTTCATGCTGGTTTCATCTAGGAAGTAGCGGTAGTTGACCATAATGCCACAGGAGCTGCTGATGCCACGTGGGCTGGTGTCGGCCTGCCAGTTGAGGCGCCACATGGTGGCGCCATTTTGCAGGTGGAAGTTTGCGACTGGATCGAGAGCATAGCCGCGCCTTTTCTCCCCGTACAGGTACCACGCGCACAGTCGCATCAGTACTGGCTCCAGGGCCCGGATCATGTCTGGATAGCACATCCACTCGTTCATGCTGAGAAGCTTCCATAAGGACTCCACTGACAAGGCACCGGATTTCAGCCCCACCGCAGCATCCACCGCTTTCCATTCTTGGTCAGACAGCAGTCCTCCCTCCCGGGACTCCCTCTTGAGGAGGCTCTGAAGCCAGCTAGAGAAGCCTGGGATTGGAGAGAGGCTAGAAAACTGGGACAGATGGGGGAATTCACTCTGCAGAGAGACACAAGCAGAAGGGGAGCACAAAAGGAAACGCAAGAAGCGAAAGAGTTAATTTCTCTGTCAAATCATATACATATCAACTCTGATTATGTCTGTGATGGCAAACTCTGCGACGCACTAAATGAAACTGCGAAAGAAGGATTTCTGTACACAGCAGGCCAGGTCTCAGATAGCTGATGGTCTGTTTTCAGGACCAGATCGATACTGCTTGTAGATGTGCAGTACAGAGGCCTCAGTGAGAAAGAACATCAGGTATATCAGTGAGGTGCAGAATCTTGCAGAAGTGTCTGTAGTTAAGAGGCCAAAAAAAAAACTGCAGACAAAACCTCTCCAAGCCTGGGGTAAGATTTAATCGAGTGATGGCTGGCTCATGTATCCAGCTGCCTATTAAAAGATCTCCAATGCCCTGAGACACTTCCTTTTAATGTGTTTTTTTTTTTTTAATTTTTTTTTTTTTTTTTTATATAGTTTCCAATGTGATATTTCCAGAGCGTCAATTCAGCATTTTCTTTTAGATGCTCAGGCTTTTTCTTGGAATGAGCTAATTGTCTCCCTGAAGTATCCTTGTCGGCCTGAGTGTGGTGACCCAGGGGTAACCGATTTGGACGTCAGGAATGTGACAGCTGTATTTTGCTCCTGGCCCCCCAAATGTGACAAAGCACAACCCCTTTCCCCTCCTGGTACACTTTCAACGGAGAGGGTAATTCAGCAGACCTCCTATCGGAAGCTGAGCGCACCACACGCAGCTACATTGTCCACGCTGACACCCCAAGGGGTGAAAAACAAAAAGCACAACTCAGGAAAAAAAATAATGCACCACTGGCTCAGATAGAGATGGATGACCCTCCTTACTCTCTCTCTCCCTTACTCACCTCGCTCCTTCTGTCCCTCAACCATGTGCTTGCGTTCAAGATCTCTCATTACATTCCCAGTCCTGCTTCTCTCTTCCCCTTATCTGGCTGGGGAAAGCTTTTTCATTCTCCCTCCACTTTTAGTAGAACAGGTTTTTCGATCATTTTCCTTGGAGACACAGCAGATGAAGCCTGTCCCCCATCAGCGGCGAACCAACTCATCAGACGATCCCAAGACAGACAGCTCTGAATTTCCATTTATGACAAGAGCCCTCCGTGCATTTCCCCAATTACACAGCCACCCCCGGATAATGTGGGGCTAATCACATGACAACATGCAGCTACATGTCATTAGCGTAGAACACTACACGGACCTCCATCCTGACGGCATGCAGATATGTTCATCCGGCTCTAACTCACTTCCAAGGGATGCCCCGCTGCCTCTTTTAAGAGGGGGCCTGACAGAAGCAGCTTTACAGAAGTCTGAAAACCATGCCTGCTGTGCAAGAACGACTGCTGGCAATCTCAGCGGGTACAGAGGCTAGACAATTGGCATTCTCTTCAGCGCCATCACTGCTAAGAAGGGATTGCGCAGCCCAGACAGTGGGCCGTTTTGCTCGTGCCTCCTTGGTCAACCCTGCTGGCTTACATTAGCACGTTAATATGCATTTCTTAAGTGGATGTGGTGCCACCTGCAGAGCTCTCGGTTCACGGTCCCTCCTCCTCGTCTCCCCATAAGTGTAACCACCCTTAGTCAGGTGGTCGTCAAGACTTTTGAGTTCCTCTCAGAGTCTGACATTCTGCTGCCTGGGTGCCACTTAACGCTGGACTGAAACACAAGAAATGGCCACCTGGTGGTCTATGACCCACGGGTTCCTGTGTTGGCCCTCCTAAGGGGTGCCTCCTGTAGTGCAAGGGCTCCAAAGTCAATGACCTTTTGACTTTTGACACCGACCGTGTGCGCTATTCATAAGGGGCTGCTGTGTGAAAGACCACACCTGTGAAGGTACTGGCCGGAGAGACGATGAGGTCCAACTTGGCCATGTTCAGGCGAGAACAGGCCATAGCTTCTGTCCCCCCCACCCCCATTTTTTTTTTTAAATGACATCTGGACCTATTTTCTCCTCACTGCTTCTATTACAAAATCCTATTAACAATCCTTTCTGACCTTCACCCCTCCCCCACCCTGCTGGCATAACCCCACTGCAACGCAGACCACCTTCATATAAAACATGATGCAATGTACCGCTGTGTCCAATTTCCTTCCTCCTTGTCCCTCCATCTTCAGGACTGCACAGTACCATCCCAGGATCCTCTTGGGCCAATAAACTGGCTCCAACTATCTATCTCCAGCCAAAGGCAGGTTTCTCACGTTCTGCCCTACACATTATTCCAAACAAATGCTCTGCATTGGTGGAGACCTTCTTCTCAAAAAAAACATTTCATTATTCAGCACCCAGTGCTGTTAGCCTGAAAGGAGGAGGACCTATCAAACAATGGTGGACCATTCTGCCAAGCCCATCACCCGGTTCTGTACGTAGTGCCCATGTAGTGGTAAAGATCTCACAGGATTGCCTAAAGGTTATGTTGTATCTTTTGATGATTCCAATAAATTACCCAGCAATACGAATAAGTAAAAAATAAAGTTGCTTTGGATAAAATTTCAGATGAGCAGCTAGATAAATAGGGCCAAAGTAGAGAAATACCCCTCAATCATAAGTAAGGCTGTAAGAAGGCTGCTTCTTAGTCCATTCATCACTTCCTATCAGATTTTCTCCAGTATGAAGGAAATCAGTGGGTGGACACAAATGGTTCTTTGCGGTCTGTTTCCTACAATCTGAAGTGTTCTTGGAAGCCTGCTGTTCAGCCAATCATAAGAGATCACTGAGTTGCTAATAATCATGAACAGAACGGGCTAGAAGGTCAACCAAGTCAGCTCTGTTCCTCGTCAAATGACATTCTCGGCAAGCTGTGACAAAAAGCCTGTGCTCACTCAAGCATCCAGAATGGGCTCAATTTCATCTGCTTTCCAGCTTGAGATCTGACAGAAGTAGCACTGATTTACATTCTTAATTGGGTTATATGTGATAGAGAGAAAAGTGTCATTGGATGGTTCATCAGTTTAAACTCCCCAACTCCTTCATCGGTTGGTTACTTGCTAGTCGCCCTACAAGACTCACCTGCAGTTCGCGAACAACCCTCTTGATGAGGTAATTCCCAAGCTCCACCCCCTGAAGCCCTGCCTGGGTGGAGGAGATGGAATAGAAAACTGCGGCTTTGATATTGTTCACATCCTCTTCTGAGTCTAGAGTGTCACCCTCCCTCACTATGGTCTGTGAGATGGAAAGAAGCGCGTCTAAGACAACCTTTTCACATTTCCGTCAAGGTACTTTTAGCAACTGTCAATGAAGCACTATCCCAACAAGAAGGCAGCGCATCACTTGGAAGAGATGAAATTCCAGTGAAGGGTACTGAAAATGTTATGGTGACCAGCTTGCCTCTGGACAGTAGAAGGACACAGGAGTACCCAGAAGAATACTGCACACACGGGGAGAAACAGGCCTTTACACATGGAAATCGAAGCCACACTGGTAGTAACTTAGTTGCTGTGCCATTCTGTTCTTCCCAGCTGTGGCTTTTGAAGATTATTGACCGTACCATTATCTGTTATTCCCCTTTTTCAGTTCTATTTTAAATTTCAAAAGAAGCAAATTTGGGAAATTTGACATGGAGAACACAGCCTGATTTTTAACTGCACCATGCATGCAGCTCACCCCGAGGAACCACTGCATTTTTGGTCATTGTTTTTCCTTGTAATTTTCATTACCATTTTTGACGGCTATTTTTTTTATTTGTGTAAATGATTTGGCAATATTAATATGTTTTTTCATGCCCATCAGGCAACCTGAATGGAACTCAATTCAATTGAGAGACAATTAATTCCCAAACAATGGTCTGTGAGAGACTTAATTAACTACTTCAATTTGTTCTGAGAGACAGGAGAGACTCAATAGACTTCCTAATGAGGTGCTGAGTGCAGAACATAGTGCTTGAGAAGGGCACTGAATATAAGGAACTAGGACCGGGAAATGAAATGCTGTCAAATTAGGGATGGATAAGGGAAATCTGGCAAAATATACTATTATCAGTGTTATTAATATCTGATTAACTCATAGATTAGTAAGTGAAATAGTCATCACTGTTATCATCATGCAGACCTCCAAGGTACTGACATGGTTTACCAAAGTTACCCTTCTATATACAGAGTTCTTCATAGCATTAGTCTCTCAAGTTAAGCTTGGATGTATGTCAGTCTGCTCCTACAACCGGGTACCCACGACTCAACCAGCTAGCAGAAGGCCCAACAGACAGTCCCCCTTCACCTGAATGTTACTGGAGATGTCCTGTGTCAGAGCCACGTGCAGGACCACCAGTGGCTCTCCGGGCATGGCAGGGTGCATGAAGGCGAAGCAACGGCGGTATGGACCCACTCTACGCTTGATGTCAGTCCAGTTCCTCACGGGGTGCACAGCCTCGTACCTGTGCAGCACACACATATCGTATTCGTTTCATAAATGCTCCGGGCAAGAAACCTAACGATGGTGATGGGGAAGCCAGGCTGTGGCATCCAGCCATGCCCTCTGAAAGTTCCACATCATCAAATGCATACAGTTAAATAGGTTTTCGCCAAAGGAACTAATGTACCAATCTTACAGAACGGAAATAGTTATCAGTCTAAAGTGTGCTTCAAAACCCACCACAGCCAAGTGTTCATCTTGGTCCAGTACTGAGCAAATGGTAATTGATTCCTTTAGCTCTCAAGATCTGTTGTCTCTCTGCTTAAAAAGACACAAGGTGAGCAGACAAGGTAAATATTACTCCCGGTACAGCCAGTTTGATATAACAAGTGGATTTTCTCCATATTCAGGGGTGTATAAGTATTGTTGAAAGTGGATGCTTATGATTGCAGGATATTAGAGCTATCTACTAAGTAAATTATGTGCATTTTCCAGCAACAACTCAAGCTCCTGCTGAGGGTTAGAGATAGAGTGTTTAAATTAGCCAGGTTATATTGCATATGGTTACTGCAGTGGTATACATGTGCTGCAGGTAAGTGGTTACTCTTACTGGCTGATCTTCTGCAGCAACTCGCAAGGTGACTGCCATGTGATCCTTTCCAGACGAAGCAGGCCTACAGAGAACCATTCCGAAAGGAGGCTCTTCAAGGTTCCGTTGAGCTCCTGGGGAGACAATGAGGTGGTGAGTCAGAATAAATGGGGAGCAAAAGTGAAGCCAGGGGGACTGTCTGAAACATCAGAGCCAACACCTTCTACTCCCACAGCTCTGAGAAATCTGAAGAGAGTAGAATTTAGACAAATCCTTGCTGCAGGTAAGTCTGACACCGCGCGCCAAAGGAGCGTTCGCTCCCCAGTCCCGCTCCACAGGCTTACCCCTCACCCC
>JAACJT020000016.1:18756988-18770098 GCA_009936485.2 Gymnarchus niloticus | reverse complement strand
TAACACCAAAGCAGCTGAAACTGATTAACAACCCCCTCTGCTACTTAACTGACCAGATCAATATCCCAGAAATTTAATTGACTTGATGCTATACTCTGATTAAAAAGTGTTCCTTTAATTTTTTTGAGCAGTGTATATACCCTCAATTGTATATGGATGCTTCATTGCTTATGCCAGCACTACTGCAGGCCATGTAGGCAGTGCTGGCATAGGCAGTTGCTCGACAGTCAAAGCTGCTTTTGGTTTTTACTTTAGTCAATGGTGCATGGTATGTGTACTTGAACCCGCTCATAACCGCTTGTAGTTATATTTGTTACTTGTATAGCATTAAGGTTCTGAAAGTATCCATTCTGAGGGAAATGTTGAATGTTACATCATGTGTACCATATTGGGTAATTAATGGTGTGTTTCTTCATGGATACAGGGATGGAGAAGTGTGTTTTATTTTATTGTATAACTCCCTGCTTAGATGCTGAGCCCGTCTTGATTGTTTATTAGTAGGTGCTCTGGAGATTGTGGATATTGTGTGTTTTAATGTGCATGAGTTGTAATAAAGTTAACTTTTGTAATCCCTGTGCCATGTACAGTAGTCCTTGCTTGCCTGATCATCTGCCCCTGGCTCTTTTTTGGGTTAATCTGAAATAGAACCTGTTTTTGGAACTGTTGGCTGAGGCTGCCCTTCTGGGCAGCAGGCCTTAACAATTTTAGGTAAGAAATTGAACAGTTTCTTTCAGAATGGATACGTCCACATGAGACCTGCTTAAAGTCTATGATCCAGAGTAAGAAAAACATTGGTGCAGGAGGGATGGATTTACATCAAATATTGCTCCCAAATATTTAAACATATTTTGTGTGGTCTTTGCTCTCCTTGATGGCTTTGTAACTGCAGATGTGACACCCATAACACTGGACAACAAATTTCTGGAAGGTTTTCCTTCCTAAAGGAAACCTGTGTTCAAGCTGAACACAGAAATACTGATTTACTATATCGTAGGAAATTGGAGAAACATGAACTATTATTGTATAATAATGCTGACACATTGTGTTAGTTCAACCAAACTTAAATTTTGTATGGAGCATCTTGATGCCTCTCATGCCAGTGTCCAACACTAATTGGTGGATTTCAGTTGCCCTGAAACCCCTCCCTCTTCCATGGTCACAATGTCTTGATGAAACCATTCACCATGTTTGTCACCAACTGCACCAAGATCAACAGGGAAGAAGTCCAGGTGTGGATGCGGAAAATTATTTTTCAATGACATGTTGCACTTCTTTGTTTTATGTGCTTGAAGCATATTGTCAAGCAGCTGGATATAGTGCTCTGTATTGCCAAGAAATTTTTCAACAACCTATTTCAATGCCTTCCACATCATCTCCAGCCACACTGGAAGATCTCTGAACTGCCTGTCATTGATAGCATGTTTTATTGGTGGATCAAGAAAAATGCTATCCTTAATCTTGGCATCAGTCAGTCTTGGAAACGCCTGTCTCAGGTAGCAAAATCCATCACCTTCTTCATTGCTTTCACAAATTTTTTTCACCAATCTGAGTTTTACATGAAGAGGAGGCCAAAATATCTACTTTTCTATGTTGGAACCTAACATTTATGAAGTGACCCGTTCAATAGATTTCTTAATTTTAGCAGAGAAGCCGAAATATATTGGTCAGACAGATGTAACAGTCTGTCACATGACCATTCTGTTTTCACCATATCATTGGGACTGTAAAAGACATTAACTTCTGAGTACCGCTGAGCCAAGCTATCAGAACATATATGAGATGTATGAACATGTATGAGAACAGTAGTAGTGCTTATAGGTTTTCTTGATAAGTGCGGTCATGCTGAGGCTTTAAGCCTTAAGCATTTTCTCACCATAAATGTAACATAATGTATTGCAGTTGTTGTGACATTGATGAGGTATTTCTGCTGTATTGAATCTTCCTGAAGACAATAAATGCTACACTCACTATGCCATTTTGTGAAGAGCGTGTACATAAACATGTTCGCAAATTATATGAATGTAATGCACAGCATCTGTATATGTGAGCTATTATGGTCTGTCTGCCAGCATCTACCCTGACTAAGAATGCCCAGACAACGTTCGCATAGTGCATATTTCTTGGACTGACCACAACAGCTTGCTTTGTGGGTAATATACGAGTAGACTTAAAATATGACACTAAAACACAAAATAGCTTATACCTAGGAAACGGTGCGTGACGGGAAAGGTGATTTTTGTGATCAACAGCCCATAATCCATAAAATACACCCAAAAGTGTTCAAGAGGCAAAATCTTTGCCCAGTGTAACCGAACGGGAGGAAATCCCACGACACCAACCGACGCAGTCTTAGTTGACTTGCTAAAATTACAATAACAGTTCTCACTAACGTTCAGTGCGTAAAAGGCGACACAGTAGTCCTACAAGAGGACACAAGCGAAAAACGCGTTCATTTTTTGCCACTAGTCACGACTTGAAAGCGATAAACTGCGGTCGTACAAAACAGCCGGGTTGGAAGCGCCGTCCGCGCACCGGTTTTTACAGCGGCGCTGACGCGTTGCTGGGGGAAAGCTGGTGCGGAAAGAAATAACGCGAGACTGGCAGGTAATTATATTTTCGCGCCATATTTTTCCCGCGGTGTAGCAGCATTGTTCCACGTGTTAATAGTGTTTTATATTTCGTTACACACAACTGGACAGACAGAAAACAGAGTGGCTCATTAACAGCTAAAGAGGTGTCTAGTGCATGGTAAACTACTTATTGCTTTCTTATTTTAAACCATTCCCTTCGCTTAACATCATTTACGTATTTTTGATCATTAATATGAAGATTCCACATGGTAAACCAGGTTAAGTAGGCACCGACAATCTGTGCCCCCCACCATCCCCGTATTTAGATACTCCTGTTTTAATCTCATTTTAAAAGGCTGAAAGAGAGCTGTTCTTTCTTTTCAAACAAAATCAGTTAAAGTGTAGACAGCTGTGGGGTTGTTGGATTGCATTACTCGTCTCCTTCCTAAAATTCTGTGAAGTATGTTGTCTTTATAAAGTTATAGTGTTTACGGATACTGTTATCCCATTCATGCAAGTGTTCTACTGGATTCGCTTTACTTTAAGTGCTTTTGATAAATTTGTACGTCGTTAATACACATACTACCGAAAGGCACTGCAGATACAGTACAGTATTATATAAAGTTAATGTGTTTTCAAAATTAGGGCATGAAATGCAGTATGGTGCTTTATATTAATTGTGAAGGCTTAGCTTGGAATGGTCTGTACACCTTTTCATGGGTGGTGACAGTACGGTGTGCTATAGCTTAAACCATTCCCATCCTTCATCCATGAGCTGCTGATCAGGGAAAATGCATACATTTTTAATCGGAAACATTTAAAATTGCTTTCATCTAAATGTATTAGTTGGAGACATCAATTTATCCAGCAGTGTTAAACCGAATTATTCGGTGATGGCGGTAATGGTGAAAAATGAATCAGAACATTATGGGTAACTTTTGGTTTTGGATCGTAAAATGTTTCATTAATTGAATCGTTTGTAGTATTCAGGAACTAAAGGTCTGAATAACTGAGTAGGTATATTTATATAAAAGTTTTATAAACAGAAGCTATTACGTTGGTACAGATACGTAACACTTCATACAGTAAGTGTCACCACGATGCGGGTTGCAGTGCTATTTTATAACACCGTCCTTCTGCTCGGAGACTGTGTGTGTGTGTGTGTGTGTGTGTGTGTGTGTGTGTGTGTGTGTGTGTGAGTGTGAGTGTGAGTGAGAGTGAGAGTGAGTGAGTGAGTGAGTGAGTGAGTGAGAGTGAGATCTTTTCCTCATTCCCATAGTAGAGAAACACACTGAAGGAGATGAAGAAAATCGATGAAACACCCAAAAGTGTGGCACTGGAAAAGACGCTTAAGAAGGTACCCCCCCCCCCCCCCATATGTAAATCAGTCTGATTTTGCTGTGCAGGTTTTGTACAAGTTTTAATATCAAATGAAATGTACATTTTCCCCATGAAATTACAGATGCATAAAACATGAAGTCATCAGAATTTTTTTACCATATGCAACACTGGATCAAATAGATCGTCTGTTAATGATAAATCCATTTACCATTTTTTCAATGTTTTCTTCATACAGGGAAAGACCCCTGAAAATGAGGTCCTTGAAATCAAAAAGGAGACCTTTGAGAGGTAGGCTCTGGCTCTGCATATATGAATATATGGAAAGATGTTACGTGTGAGAGAGGTCGTCTGCATAGAATCCCGATGGTCCTTCAGTTATTGGTTTATGGCATAGAGGGCTCTAACTATATATGGGTATCAAGTCATTGCTCCTGCCAGCCGTCTTCATTTTTCTTTTTTTTTTGTCTTTTGTATCTACTTAACACTTCTGAAGTGATGGAGCAACATTCTCCCACCTGGTGTATCCGGTGTCTTCCATTATTCTCAAACTCCAGAATTGTCTGTCAATTAACCATTCAACTCATTGAAGAAATTGTCACCTAATAGAAAAGTAATAAATAAAAAAACGTGTCAGCGGGTTGTGAAGATGATTTTGAGAAGCCAACTTTGTCCTGAGGCCAGGCTAAAACGTTAGTTAAAGTGACAGAAAAATGGTGGTATGGAGGTGATAAATCCATCAAGTTGTATCTATATATTTATCAAAGTGAGGGTGTTATTTCTCATGAATTCCAGTCACAATGTGTTCCCACAATGCCTTCAAGTAGCCTTCAAGTACTTGCTCTTATGCTAGCCAGGCCAGATTCCAAGTTTCCTCAACATCTTGTCATGTTTTATTGGCCTTGTCCCTTTCCAATGTCATAAGCTTTGCCACCACTTGAAGAGTTGGGGCCAGTTGTGACTGTATTGTCATTTGAATATGGCAGTCACTGCAGTGTGAGTGCGTTTGTGTGTTAGTGGTTATGGACTTCTGTATATCAGAGGGTTATGAAAAGTACATCAGCCCTTTTCCCTGTAGTGTGTCTCTATTACTGTAATGTGCCATTTTTCTAATCCAGTGACCAACCTTCTACTGAGTGTACCGTCTGGAGCGGTCCAACAGAAGGGCACAGGATTATTATTACCGATGTGTCTTTTAGGACAGCCAGTCTATCGGGTCCTGCAGTCTTGAGTTCTCTTCTCTCTCTGCTTTGTAAACTCAAAATGAAAGATGCTGGGGAAATGAAGGACCCACCAAAAAGTGTCTGGTTTACTTGACAAGTTTATCCATACCGAGGTCCCCCCCCCCCCCGACTAGGCTAGGTCTGTTAGGCGAAGTATGGAGGGATTCAGCATGGGAACAGTAATGAGTTGTGACATGACAGTGTCAGTTTGGGACAAACAGAAAGAAGCAAGAAAACTGGGCACTGGACTCGAAGTGAAATACTGGAAGTAGTCGAAGGGTGGCTCTGGGCAAGGCAGAGGTCGCGTACATCTGAGATGACTGGGCAGAGTGAGGGGATAGCAGCTGTTTGTGTGACACCGGGAGTTCTGAATGCTAAGTCATCTCTACTCCACAGTCCCTGTGCTGCCTGTGTAACAGTCAATTTACTCCAGTTTTTCCATTGCATTTTTATCCATATTTTTTTCCTGCAGCCTGTAATCAGTACGTTTTTGGCACGTAGTTATTGAGGCAAACAAGTTCATTATAATAATTGTAATTTATTAATTTGACTGAAACCCTTAGTTATAGTCCACACTCTGTGGGGAATTGCAGACGTACTTCAGTAATTGTATCTAATTGCTCTAATTATGTTGTTGTCATTGGCCAGCTTTTTTCCCCACCTTTGACCTGAGCATTACGCGACACCTCGAGGATTGGCTGTGTTAGCGACTCATTGGTGTGTTTAACCACGGCTTGAGAACAGTTAAAGGGGGTGAAGCTGGCCAAACCACGATCAGTGTGCTGATGATTAGAGTTTGTATTGGTAGTATAGTTTCATTGCTTTTTTTTTTTTTTGTAGATATAGCTCTTGCGCTAATGCTAAAGGGAGCCTTTGTTTAAAAAAGGTGGTATATGTGATTTTTTACAGTTAAAAATTCTGTTTATTTAGATGAGTTATGTTCATGTATTTTTCTAAGATTTTGATATGCATAATTTGAAATGCATTATGGTTAATTTATAACCCTCTGCCTTGGCTCAGCATGTCTATGTTCCCTTTTCTATAGGTGTCTCCAAATTGCAGAAATTGTTTTTTTGTATTAAATATAGTTTTTTTTTCTTTCCTTTGAAATTTTGCATCCTGATATAACCAAAACCTTGCTGGGTAATGGTGCTGTTCTGGTGGTCAGTGCTCTTGGACCACCACTTCCTGAGGATGGTGACTTCAAGCCTGAGAAGAGGAGGAAGGTGAAGCAGAACGATGATGATATAGAGGGGGGAAAGAATGGGAGGGGTAAGAAGAGACTTAGAGAGAGTGAGCTACAGGAGAGACCGCCTGACCTGGCAGAGAGGTTACTGTGAGTATTACCAAAACTATTCTATGTACTCACCAGTATTAGGTACTGATCTTGATTTTTTTTTTTTTGGTATAAAGCCTTCGGTTTCAAGAGATTTTTCAGTCTAATTTTATGCCTGCCCAGACATCTACAAGAAAGTCTGCAGGGAATTTAAAAAGAATACGCTGTTCTGAGTTCATGTGGAATATTTTTATTTGGTGAGGATTTTCACCCTTCAAAGCTCATAACATGTCTGGTTTAAAAGAAGGATGCTGGATGCTGGATGCTGTGCAGTAGGGCTATATGTGTGGTGGGGGGAGAGGATGGGGGGCATATGGATGGTCTAAAATAAACTGGAACAATTGTTGTTCAAGCCTGTCTGTTGAGGACTACTGCAGCAGAGGAACCACGCCATGAGGAAAAAGGATCGAACCTTGCAGATTTGTTTAGTGCTTGTTTAAAATAGTAGCATGGTTCAGCGGTGAGAAACTTTAGCAGCATGTTGGTGTAGATCTAAATAACACTGTCTTCTTCTGTCACTCCACTAAATGTGATGTTCTTGCTGGGTTGGGTGGCAAACCTTTGGTTTTATTATTTAGGTCAAAAAAGAGTAAGAAAGTAAAGAGGGAGGAAGAAGAAGAGGTGGATGTGACCTCTGAAAGGAGGCCAAAAAAGAAAGCAAAGGGTGAAATCTCCCTGGAGGTGAGCGTACGGTGATCTCACTGTGTACTGCTGGCATTAGATGGACAATATGAGCAGATTTATCTAGGCAGACTGCAGACGTGTATATACACAGAGGGCTTTATTAATGGGCCTTTGTGCTCATGCGGAAGACGTTAGTGACAGCTGCCGTTTCTTAAGAGTTCCTAGGAGTGGTTCTCCTTATAACTGCTACACGTGGAGTTTTTTTTTTTTTTTTTTTGTCTTTGTGATAAATCAGTGGCAGTCTGCCTTCATTTGACTTTTATCTTCACATACCCATCAGCTAACGACATTTTCAGGCTTACATCCTAACCTTCCCGTTTGCCTTCAGAGTTTGTAATTAGCTTTTTGAAGATAGCTGAGAAGGTCACACTAGACGTTGGAAAATTGGATGTGTGAATGGATTTCTGTGCTCATATATAAGTGCTTTAGGAAATGTTTTTACCGCTGTGGATTTACAGTTGAAAGAGGGCAATCATGCAGTTTGTTTCACTCTTAACAAGTTTACGTAGGCACATCTTTTGAAGTGAAGATGAACAGAACCAGAAACATTTAATCAGGAATATAGAAGGTTTTTAATGCTATTACTACATGGTTTTATTGCGTGCCTCGGCAGGTAAGGTAAGATCTAAAGGGCAGGAAGAAGGAGACAAACTGTGCCATACGGTGGTGATGGTGGTGGAGGGAGCGGCAGGATGGCTCAGTGCGTAGCAGTCCATGGTTGGGGGTTCGAATCCCATCTCTGCATGTTCGTTTTTTTTCCTTGTTCCTTTTGCATGTCCTCCAGGTACTCCAGTTTGCCTCCCACAGTCCAAAGGCATGCAGTTAGGCTGTTTGGTGTCTCCATATTGCTGTGTGTGTGTGCGCGTGCCCTGCCATGGAATGGCATTCCACCCAAAATGTACTCTGGCCTTCTACCTCATGCTGCCTGTGCCCCTCCTGTAGCTCTTACCACAAGAAGAGGAGGATGGATGGATGGGTGGGTGGTACTGGGGGGAAGAGAGCGAGCAATATCTTGTACCTGGCATAATGTGATGTTGGCAGGAAGGCTCGTGATGTGCTGCTGGGTGATGGAGCTTTGCTTAGTGTTTGTTTTACTAACGTGTCTGTTTAAATGACCCCTGGGGGGTTTATTTCTGATTCACTATTAAATAAGCCATAATAGGTGCCTTCTTCTGAAGCTGGTGTCCCTCCCATTGGTGAGCATTAAAATAACTCCAGCTTTCAAACAGCTATTCTTGTCAAGTCACCCATTGACTGTTAACAATTAGGGAGCCCCTCGTTGACTCTGTGCCCCCTGCTACATGTGAAGGATCCTGCTTTCAGGTTTAGGTTGGTTCTGCCTGTTTACTTCCTGAAGGCCAAGATCAAAAGCAAGGAGCAGGCAGTGTCCGTAAAGAAAAAGACCAAGGAGGAGGTGGAGGCTGCAAAAGCCCTGAAGGTGAAGAAGAAGGAGGAAGAGGAGCAGCAGCGATGGCGATGGTAAGACTTTACATCTGTAGTGTGACGGTAAGGGCTTCCCTCCCTCTATAGTGGTAATTCACAACGATGCTCAGCCAGGTGTGCTTGTCAGTGCCTCAGTGTCTTTTAGGTGGGAGGAAGACAGGTACCCAGATGGCATCAAGTGGAAGTTCCTGGAGCATAAAGGGCCTTTCTTCCCCCCTGAATACCAGCCACTCCCTGACGATGTCCGGTTCTTCTACGATGGTATGACACCTTCTCCCCAACTGTCCTCTGGCCACTGAATATTAAAACGTTACCTTTTCACTTCAGCTTCTTGGGATGGCATAAGTTCTCTGTGACCCTCAGTTTAATAAGAGGTTATTGAAAATGGATCAAAGGGTGACTGTTTTGTTTTCTCCCAATCTTAAGTGTTTGGAAGGTGGCCGAGACTAATTTTAGTGTTGTTTTGCCTGAAGATACATATAACGAACAATTATTTTGCCTATGGTAGCCATATAAACTAAAAATTAGCAGTTTTATTTTTGCTGAAGCTTATGTTGTTGTTTCCCACACTTTCCAAAAGGTGGATTTCACAACGTTACCGTTATCTCAGACACAGCTCCCATTAACAGTCTGGATGTGGCCCTGTAACGGTACTTCGATTTTGGGTAGTCTGATGCCAAGGCAGTAGATTATAGCCAAGAATTGTCTTGTAGCCATGTAGGGTTCATGTGCATTGTGTGTTTTTCCTGCCTTCTCAGGGTGTAGTGGAATTAGAAGCAAGGAGAGAACACATTAACCATGGCTTAGCATGCCAAGTAGAATAAATTCGAGACTGTATGGCCGGCACTCATTATGAGCTTCTCATGCACGTAACAGCCTGGTGTGGCACCAGATGCGTCAGAAGGCCAGCTGGTCGTGAGTTGGATGAATATGTATTAGCTGTACGTATTAATCCCGAGCTTACTTGATTGAATGGTCGTCCCTTCTCAGGAGAAGCCGTGAAGCTCAGCCCCAAAGCTGAAGAAGTGGCCTTATTTTTCGCGCAGATGCTGGACCACGAGTACACGACCAAGGAAGTGTTTCGCAACAATTTCTTTAAAGACTGGAGGAAGGTAAGAGTGGGTGGGGACTGGGGTCTAAGGGAGGAACTAGCCTGAGGGATTCTGGGTGGAGTAAAAGGGCATGGTTGCTCAATCCACATGCTCCTCGCACAATAAAAACACTACAACATCTGCTTCAGTGGTCCATATCATCTTAGCCACGAGGTAGATACTTGGCACTGGACCAATCGCTTATCCTCGGGCAACAAGCATTGACTGGGTTGTACTCGTTGCTGTCCTACAGGATATGCCCGGTTCTTTAGGGTTCAGAATATCTTTTCTGCAGGGCTCCTTAGATTGTAAAACTGGTTGGGGTGTGGACCCTGAACCATGGCTGGTGGGGGTGCTACAGAAATTGTTAAATCGTGGTTTTCAGAGAGGCATCCCATGAAGCCCAGAATTAATTTCTCCCCGCTTAGTGCTCAGTGCTCTTGAAAATACGATTTGTGTAAAAGCATTGATATGCTAATCCAGACAACTAGCTCCCTGCATATGAACAAATCCAATTAAAGGATTTTTATTGTGACAAGGAACCCTGTCTTCGCCTGACTGCTTCAGCCCGCTGGTCACTCCCTGCCTGTCCGTCAACTGGCAGAAGGCGGGAAGTGACTTTGGGAGTCTAATGGCTACCCCGTTCGTGCTAGGGCTGTCCTGCGGCTCAGTAAGGACCATAGATATAAAGCTGTTTATATGGATGAATGCCATATCTACAAGGGGGTGACTGCGATACCTTCACTATTTTTACTGGATGCAGCCTCTGAGACCACTTAGGCTGCCTGAGGCTTTCTGTTCTTCTTGGCAATGTTTCTGTCAATCTGTGGCCATGTGACTAGAAATACGTCAGGTTTGCAGTTCAGCATCCAGGGGTGTGTAAGATTGGGATTCCTCATGTCTAAGCATGTTGTATGCTTTGCTGTTTTTTAGTATGTTGCCTTGTACAAAGTACAGCAAACAGTCAACATTGCTTTTTCTAACATAAGTAGACACATGATCCAAAATATGAAAATGGAGCATGCGAATAGCTTAACTTCAGTTATGTCATATAATGCAAGAGAAATCCATATGTCTTTAAAGCTGAATATATACCCTGCAAATTGTCAAGTGCAGCTCGTTTTCCATTTGGCCTTTCTCTTGTACCATTGGTTGTGTTTGTGCCTCTGTTAAGCTGTATTATGTTCATTACAGAGTGGGTCTGGAGTTACTGTCCCGTCTCTTACTGGTGTCTACTTGAAGTCTTCATATGAAAATCTGAGTTTTGCCTTGCATTTGCATTGTTCATTCTATTAATTTTTTTAATATAAAATGTAATAAGGTTGTAATTATTTGTATTTTACGACTGGTTATCAAAATGACCTAATTTGACCAAACCTTAACTCGTTAAACAATATTTAACCTTGTTTCTTTTCTTGTGGGTTGATACTCATGCTTTGGTCACTTTCGACGTTTACAGTAACGTTTATCATTTCCAAGGAGATGCAGTTTTTTTTTTTTTTTTTTTTTTTTTTTTAAGGTGTGCTTGGCCTGAGTTTGCAAGGTTGCCCACAAGCATGCCGCAGGACAGTACCACGAGCTCGCATGGCTTTACGTTCCCTGGTGCGCGACCACAGCCTGCAGTCACGTCAAGAGGCTGTGATCAATCTGAAGAGAGAGGAGGACCTCTAAGACTTTAGATCTGCTCTGTCTTAAAGGGATTGCATTCGTGATTGACAGTCATTATGAGTCAGGCTTTGAGCTGGTGGCAGCTTCATGATGAACCAGGGCTGAGAAGGATTTTGTTTTTATATTTTGTGGGATGGCTAAATCAACTGCTCTTGAGACAACTGTGGGCTGTTTGGCAGCTCCTTACGCCTTCTGCAGTGATCACACGCTGTAGACGTATTAGTATTGCGACATTAAAAAGTGTGTTTAGCCAAGCTGCCTCCTTCCAGGCCCAGCGAGACGGCGTGGGTGCGCATTACTCTGCCGTGCTCCGCGGCAAAGAGTAGATGAGCGTTAAGCACTTGGTCGCCACGCCGCCAAGCCGAGAAGCCACCCCATGGTGGAGCCGCACTAATTGCACCATTGTGCTGAGCTGTAATTGGCTCCGTGTGCCGGCGCGGCGGAGCCGAGGGCCCTGCCATCCACCCCTGGGAGCAGTGGCACTTCCTGTTAATTACCCGGCTGTCTGCATTCATGCTGTATGGACCTGGTTATTTACCAGCAGAGGGGCTGGCGCATAACAGCTATTATTTTTAATGCAGGCCTTAATTATTGCTGGCATCCCCAAAAAACATGACATGTCGCAGCCAGCCATATGCTGGAAGTTGCCTCACTGTTAGCGTCAGGTTACTTAAACATAAGATGCACATGCATAACTCTGGATTTTTCTCTCTATGCGCACAGGATATACAATGTACTGTGGTCTTGGGTATATCTTTAAGTAGAAACTTATTAAGCCTGGTGAACCTGGAGTTCCTTTGCTAAAGATAGCATGAACAAACACTGCGTAAATCCACTCTGTTTAAATTGCATATTGATAAAAATCTGTAGTGCGTTGTATCGCTCTGGAGCTATTGACTCTGTAGAATTGACTAAGCTTTACAGTACTTTTCTTTGGTTTGCTCATGTCACGCAGTGTATTGTGGACCGTGAAATTTTATTTTTTTAGGTCTGAAAAATGTGGAAATGCCAGTAATATCGTTGAACCGTGAAGTAGTCTGCAAACACATTTTAAAATTCGCTTCACATAATTGGCTTTCAGTAAATTCACCAATAAAACATTTGCTCCCTTTTCCTTTGTATTTCGAGTAGGTGAACAGAGTTTCCTTTTTGCATTTTTTGATTTTGTCTATGCTCTTAGGCCGGATTCCTTTGGTGTATTTTACATGTATAGTTGAGTTTGAGCATAAACCCACACAGCCAATGGAAAGCTTCATGGGTGGATGCCAAGAGAGGAGAGGCTGGATTTATCGCAGCATCCGTGTTTGGTCAAGGGAAACCGGAAAGTAAGGTTCAGTGAGGGCATCCTGGTGTGGCTGGGGAAGTCCGTGGTGGCTGCAGACAGGAACAGGGTCCGAGAATCAGTACTGCTGGAACTGTTGACTGACCTGGTCCTCCCCAGGCTTCTGTCTAGTGGCTTACTGTGCCCCTCGCCATAGTCCTTGCCTGCATCCGTGGCAGCCGGCTGGGGATGGTTAAGGGCAGAGCCTGGGTTCGACTGTCTGTGACACAAGAAGTCACTGTCCCAGGTGCTGCAACTTAACAGAGGACCACACACTCCCGGCAAAAAAGCGGGACTCCTAGAAGTGCCATCCTAACTTGTACAATATACTGCAGCAAGGAGTCGCTCACTGTGCGTTTACTGTTTGTAGTGTATACTGCAGCCAGGATTCGTACACTGTCTGTTAACTGTTTGTAGTGTATACTGCAGCCAGGAT
>JAACJT020000016.1:18733039-18743803 GCA_009936485.2 Gymnarchus niloticus | reverse complement strand
AAACAAAATGAGATAAAAAAAAGGTGTATTATATAATAAATAACAAAAAGTGTGTGCCCGCCCCTCGAAATAGAGGCGCCCCCCCCCCCCCCCCCCCCCCCGCCCCGACACTTAACGTCATAAGTTCAGAAACTCCCCATGTCTGTCAGCTATAGAATAAATTGGAGTACCTTGAAAAGATTCTTACACGTTACATTATTTATTGAATCGCTTCAATCCATAATAAATATCTAAAAGTATTAGATTGGTGGCAGCCTTTAAAAAACTTTGTATCTTAAATAACCTGTTACTTTATAAATAATATATGGAACTTCATAAAGGAAATTAAACTCCTGTTTTTGGATCTGTGTTCATTTTATTTTATCTGTTTACTGTTGGAAATTTTATTTGTTCTTTTGGATTTAATATTTTGTCATTAATTTTTATTGAGGCATTAATCCTTTGTTTTTGAAACTATTCTGACTGTCAAGGTCCTGGTTAAAATTTGAAAATTCAATTTCAAATGTTTTTGTTGATATGGTTAGATTGATCCCAGGTTTACAACTGACTTTACAGTCTTCTCTAATCCATCCTTTTCATATATCCCATAGTCATTGCCAAAATGTTTGTCCTAATGTTGCAGCAATGTTCTGCATATGCGGGATAATGGCAAGGGAGCCCAGCACAGTCCACAGTCTCCACGGATTGTTCATTTGTCATGGTGCACCTCATCAACTCTGCTCTGTTAATTCCTATATCGTTTACACAGTGTTTGCTCCGCCCCTTCTTTACTGTTGTAAAGGCCGTGTCGGGTGCGAGCAGGTCTCCATACAGGTAAAGGCGGGTTACCAATGGAAACCGTGTGACACTGTTCTTGTAGAGCTCAAAGGACTGGTGTTCATGACAAGGTACCTGCAGATGTTATAGGGTTAGAGTAAGCAGATGGTAGATTGTTACACATTACTAAATTGTACAGATGACCCATTGTTAAAGACTAAATGATGTGGCAGATGTGCAAAATGAACACTTTTGAATACGATCCTTTTATATAATATATTCTACACCAACAGATGCTGCAATTTCATGTTACAGTCTGACTTTGTGCAACAAGCTTTAATATCATCGTATTATAGTAAAAAAAAAAAACATGGAAAATGGACTACAATGAGACTAGTCTCTTGTGTGAAGAGAATAGAATTACGACCAGTTTATGTCTCATTGTTTACTTATATGTTATATTGTGATTCAGACTGTGACGGGACCAGATGTCTTACACTGGGCCGTAACATTTGTGTGGTTTTGATCGTTATTATACTGGTATATTCAATCAGCAGCTGTTTTTTCTGGCTTTCAACATGTTAGATAAAATCTGTAAATTGAGCTCAGTGTATAAACTTTATACAGTTTTGACTAATAATGTGTCAGTTACATAAGTGGAATTTGACTCCTGTACGTGTTTTCTTTGACATTGCTAAAAACGTAGACTTTTCAAGGAAAAAAAAACTGAACTGATTTTTTGTAAAACGTTTTTGGCTGTGATGTTTGAGCGACAGCCAGCATCCGCTGGAATGATCTGAAAGATTATAGCGTTGTTTCGCTTGTTTTCCAACCCAGTATAAAAGCAGGAAACGTAGTTTAGTAGAAGATACTGTGGCTTTGTGAGGATTGAGGTTATACCCCTCAAGGGGCCATTTTTTGAACTTTCAATATTAAGACCCAGAGGCTAAATTATGGATGAGCCGTTGAGATTGTGATATCTTTGAATTTCACCATATGAATGATCATACATAAATGATGGCATATCATATTGACGACACTGGGAATGCTGGGAAATCATCTAGCTTGTGGCCACTGGGCTCTATGTGCTGAGTGAGGTGAAGCGTGTCAGATATGAGACAGGCCTCGCCGGTTCAAGGGCACTCAGCATGACTGGGGCAGAGGAGATCAAACTCTACTTTCTGAAGCTGCACCAGATCAATTTAAATCACAAACTGCCTCATCATAGCAATTATACTCCTAAATCTAATTAGTATACAATAAATAGTAATGAAATTATCTTTTTGATACAGGCAGTAATTATCTTCCCTCACCACTTATTAATTTCAGGATTGCAGTGTTAGCTTGGAGCCAATCCCAGGATGCACAAGGCAAAGGTACACACAGAAGGTGGTGTCAGTTCATCACAGGGCATAGTCATACACTACAGGCAGTTTAAAGACACCAGTCAGCCTAACTGCACACCACACACAGAGCAGAGGGGAGATTTGGACCCCCAATACTGGAGCGGTGGGCCAACGGTCCTGTGTCCTTAACCACCCGAACCCCTCGCATAAGCACTAGTTGTGGATAGTCAAAACAATATTTCCTAATTGGTATATTATTAATTGCAATGTGTCTCTAGCAGTAGCAAACTATGCCAACAAAAATTTCCACCGGCCATGGTCATATGGCGATAGAGATTCTGATTCTGATTCACCGCTGGCGACGATGAGGTTAATTTTTCACTTTAGCACAAAAATGTGTAACACTTTTCGTAGTGACTTGCAGCAAAACGTTTGTAAGTGAAAAGGAGAATGACGTTCAAATTACAGGTTTTTACTTAGACACATTTTACACTGAAAACTCCTTTTTGTCCTTTATGGATAATTTTTGTCTTTTTTGACCACATCTGCGCTTTTAGGCAGCGTAACTCGCAAAGCTGTCATTGGACAGAACCTGATTGGTCGAAATGACCACTCTAGTGGTCCTTGACACGAATAACGTATTCGTCTTATTAGCATTTATTTTACTGATATGACATGTGAAAACTATCACCTGGAACGCTATTGTTGAGGATTATTCTAGAGTGAGAAGTGTCCACCTTTACAGTACACTATGAAATCATTTCCATTCTTATCATTGCTGTTTGTTGTTCATTGATCTAGTCACCCTAAATGGATTGTTAATGCCCTTTAGACAGCAAATGAACATTTATTATAATGCAAAGTATATCCTCCCCTCTCAGTGCTGGTAATGGCAGCACAAGGTAATTGTTGGAACCCCACCATTTTTATAGAGGGTTTACACTAATGTGCTTCCAGTAAAGTATGCACTATCCTAGACTCAAATAAGGGCAGGCACTCAGAATGGATGAAATATCCACTCAGCAAAATGTTGCAGTATGTTTCAATCAAGCTAAAACGGACATCCTGCTCAGGATATGTTCCTACTTAGCAGATGCCCCCTCTCTCATTTTTTAAAACTTTTTAAGTATAAAAGTTTAATCTCTAACTCTCCAGTGTTATCATTTGTAGACAAAGCCATTTTAAAATCTTCAGCAAAACTTCTCTAACCTTCATGGGTGCTGTCATACTCCCCACCCAACCACTCAGTTCTATAGCCATAGATTTTAACTTGGACAAAAGTAAATACATTATTTTTATAGTACAAATGGGTTCATTACAGCATGGTGTGATGATCTGATAATTTGTTAATGTTTTACACTGGCTAAAATGAGACATTACAGAAATGCAAATAGGTCCATTTCACCATAAAGTTGTACCTCGACAACCACTTTTGAGACATGAAGGCACAACTTTTCTTTTATTGAAATCGCTTCCTGTATTGAAAAAGGTAGTTAAAGTGTACACTTCAATGTGCAGTTTGGTTTATGTTGTTTAACTCATTGCTTTTGTAAGGAGTCTACCCTTAAATTGGAATATAGTGAAAATATGTCAGTATTACTGGTGTGGGTTCTAAGCACCACAGATATGTTTGTCAGTGTTACTGGTGTGGGGTCTAAGCACCACAGATACGTTTGTCAGTATTACTGGTGTGGGTTCTTAGCCCTACAGATATGTTTGTCATTACTGGTGTGGGTTCTTAGCCCTACAGATATGCCAATATTACTGGCATGGGTTCTAAGCACCACAGATATGTCAATATTACTGGCGTGGGTTCTAAGCACCACAGATATGTCAATATTACTGGTGTGGGTTCTAAGCACCACAGATATGTCAATATTACTGGCATGGGTTCTAAGCACCACAGATATGTCAATATTACTGGCGTGGGTTCTAAGTACTACAGCCCATTTTCCTGAAATTCCATGGAATGTCAAGGCTGATGAGACACTGTACTGTCCATGAAGGTACCCTAGCTGGGATTTGCGAAAGAGACAAGCTCAAGCTTTGCCAGTAGAGACATTGTACATGAAACATCTGCCCACATATTGCTGAAGAACAACAATGAAAAGGGTCATTTTCACACCTGAAACGTTTTGGACAATGCCACGTTTGGGTCTAAATTTACTCATAACTCACCCTTGTCACAAGTCATCCTATTTACCATGAATATTTCCAAGCTGTTTTTTCATTCCTCTGGGTCTTATCCTAACTGTCCTCTCCCCTTTTCACCTCCATTCTCTCCTCTCTCATTTGTCATCCTCTCACCATCAAACTCCATCCATCACATCCTTTCGACACACTCTCCAGTGTCCTCTGTATCTTTCTCGTACTCTCCTGTTCCCACGTCTCTCCCAGGGGGTTTGTCTCTGCTGCGCAGCCAAACAACTAACTGATATTTGAAGGGGAACCTCACCACCTTGACAACCTTGCTCAGAGCTTGAGGAGCGTGAGTCTTCCTATTCTACTTAATGTTCCCAAACAGTTAATTAGAATCCGGATGGGTTTTGATGTCCTATATGACCAGTGAAGGGATAGAGACTGCTGTTCACATCTCAGATGCAAATAATTCAAGTTATGGAGCAATGGGAATGGAGAACATGGTGAATCAGCATCTTCTCACGGGTTGATTTTTGATGAGGCTTGTACTGATGCTCTATCAGCTTTTCACAGTTGGACGGCTCTTTTTGAATTTTATTGGTGCAACATCCTTTTTTTTTTCTTTGTTGTAGCTGTCTTATATGGTTCTGCTGTACCGCCATGAGTAGAATATTTCTTCAAGGTAAACACTTTATTTGCCATGGTCATGGAAGGGGTACTCTGGAAATAGAGCAGACAGGCCACTCTGGTGCTGTATTTTGCTTGGATGAACACATCCCAGAAGAAGCCTCTCTTCTTTGGGCCAGAAGCCTTGATGATTCAGTATTTTCAGGCCACTGAGTCACCGCTTCTGCAGACTGATAACCCAACAGAGGCTGGTGCTTCAGCTGCCTCCCTGTCACACGTCCCTCCATCTGGCATCTGCTCCTCCATCTCCACACAGCTGTTGTTGCTTTTCCCATCTTCATAAGCCCTCACCTATGTAGACATCCGACCTCGGCGTCCAGGATGTCTGTAATCCTCTTGCTGTTTACTGGTCCTTGAAAATCTCCTCTGTGTAGAACTTGACCATTTCACCACGTCTCAGTACACAGACCTCTCTGTTCTTTTTCTCCACATATGAGCTGGAAAAATATATTGGGATATGGGATGTTCATTTCTTTAATCATTTGCTTGATTTCAGTGAAAATTATTAAAAAGTCTAACCGAACCCTGAAGTTAACAGCCAAATGTATGGATGCCGACTAACTTTTGACTTGCATTTCAGATGTGCTCTGTAATGAATTTCTCATTACCCAGTGTGGCTCTGTTTTAGTGCTGTGTGTCGACATGATAAGATCCTGTAGCACTGGTCTCTTCCGGAATGGAATCAGATCAGAATGGTTCAAACCAAATGTACATGTTCTCCCTGTGTCGTGGTGGTCTGTTCCAGGCACTTCAGGTTCCTCTTGCAGTCCATAGTCATGCAGCTAGGCTACCCAGCATCTCTAAATTGCCCTGGGTGTATGACTTGTGTGTCCATGGTGTACCCCAGCATAGTGTCCTACACTAGCTGGGATAGGCTCTAGGCCATAGGTAGCTAGAGGATGGATGATTTTTCTTCTCCTTGATTATATCAGGTCGGCTTGCCTTCTTTTTTTTTTTTTCAATTTACCATCTAAAGGTGATTCAGTCTTTTTTTTTTTTTTCTGTATAAAAAGTCTCAGGTCAGACTTATCAGTGGAATGGCCTGTAATTTGACTAAAATGAGTACATCTTTTAAAATAATTTTTTAAAGAGTTGCACTCAGTGAAAATTGAAACCTTGCCTCTGTTGCCACAGATTGCTTTGCTCTTCGCTGAGTTCTTTCCTAAATGGAACAAATTGATTTTCCCTTCTTTGTGATCCTACAACAGTGTAATGTGCCGTAATGTCATCCCATTGTCCGCACAGTGCATTTCAGACAGTGCAGAATACATCATTGCCAGGCAAAACACCACACTGCTGCACGGCGCCTGAGGGCCTCGTTCTCGTCGCCTGGGGAAGTTCAGTTTCAACACCAGGAGATCCATCTCCTCATTTCTCCATTGTGTACTGAAACTGGGCAAAACCAGGTGTCTGAGAGACCCTTGGCTGGCAAGGTGACAGCTAAAACCCCTTTGATCCCGTAACGTGTATTTCAAGCGTTTCCATGGACTGATTACCGCATCCCCATTTCCTCATTTTTGACCTTGATTGTTTCTTTCTTCCTGAAGTCATCTTTCTGTCAGTTAAATCAAAAGAAGCGTAAATGTTCACGATTGTGTTTATTCAGTTGTGTGCGAGTGTGTACCCTTGCGTGTGCTTTGCCAGGTTTATGTGCGTGAAGGTTTGCCGTCTGCATGTCCTTCGAAAATTAGCACAGGACGTCTCTGAGATGATTAATGGAAGCTTCCATAACATGTTAATTAGTCCCACAACTTCCTTAACATTTTTAATAACTCAGGGGAAAAAAACAGAGATTTTAATATATGTAGCATCAGACAGGATCCTGTGGAAGATCCCTGTAAGTATAAAGCTATACGTCTTTGTCATTTAAAACAGGTGTACATTTTTTATATCATCGCTGTCTCTAAATGAATGAAGATACAATAATTAAATCTTTTTTCTTAATATCAAAAAGCATAACATTACCTTAATAATGCTTGCGTTCAGTTCTGAGACCTGGTTGAATCAGTTTACTTAAGTTTAGAGTATTCATTTAAATCCATTTGCAAAAATCTTTTGCATACCTCTTATTCCTAAAGTGCTTATAAAATGCTCTGTAGCTTGTTTTGTATTTGCGTCTAATTTCAAACGGTCGCATGGTGACACACTAACACTTCCTGGGATCCTCTCTCTATCCAATTATTGTTACTAAGTAAATGACCCTGTGACTGTGGAGAATTGTGTTACTGCATAGACTTGAGAGAGGCAGGGAGTCTGATGCCAACCTCAGGAGAGCAGTGTGTTTTGGTTACTCTTAAAATGTATGCAAGCTGTATTGCAACATCCGTTTCTTTGATATAGAAGTGTCATTTCCCTGCAGATGCCACCCAATGATGAATGAAATGATTATTTTCAGGGAAAAGCGACAGGGAAATGTATATACCCACTATGGAAGAGCTTTGTGACTTAGGGGTGAAAATATAATCTCTGTATGTGGCATACCTTCAGTGGGGCAGTCTGCATCTCTCCCAAGGATAAACCTCAAACTTGCTTCTCTCATGTACTGCATGTGTTTCACTTACAGTCAAGAAGAGATTTACAACCCTTTGATGCAAAGCCATGTGGCATCCAATGCCCTAAATAATGACAGAGGTGTCCACTGTGGCTGTAGAAAGGAAAGAGTTATGATCCATATGCGTGAATTAGGCAGGGATGACCAACATTGATTCCTGGAACAGCAAGAGAGGGTTTATTTGAGTCGAATCACACTGCCAGGCCCCCTGCGGTGTCTTCAATCCACTCTTGTGCCATGTCCAGTGAGTAAATGGTGTTACTCAGCAAAAGGTTTGCTTTAAGATGCCAGCTAATCAGATGGGTTCCAACACAACGCTGCCTTTGCCTTTGCCGTAGCAGCTCACTCAAAGCTCTGGACCAATGGCCAAAAGAGGAAATGGCCCAATATGGAATCACAGATTTGCCACAGTACCTAAACTAGTGATGGGACAAATGAGTATCACCACCATTGATTGGTAGTTTGAGATACTCCCACCCAGCACAGGTTTTGAAGCCTCATTCCCATTAATAACCTAAACCCTACTACTATACACCGTTAAGGAGGAGAAGGAAGTTAGGGGGCAGATTACAAACTAACTATCCCATAAACTTTCAGTTTCATGGGTACATTATTTATTGAACGGGTAAGTGCACAAAATGGAGTGAGAAGCAAATAACAACAATGATAACAAATAAACACAATGACCAACGTTGCTGTCTACACTACGTTTATACCCTGGAACCCTAACAAGTCTGAGATTCCAGGCTTACAGATTTTGCACGTACGTTCCTGTACAGGCGGTGACTGCATTGCCCATGGGCATGTTCTAAATAGCAGGATTTGGAGCAAATGGAGAAGGACACATTCTGGGAGATTTTTGGGGATTTGATTCAGTGGAATATAAAAACAGGTGGGGCCTCAGGTGGTACTACATTTGTGGCCCTTATTACAGTATACCATTAATTACCTTCAAAGACTTTTAACAGAAGCATTGTTCTGTTAAACTGTAAGAATTACTCCATGCAGGATAGTATGAAGAAATGATAAAAAAGTACTTTTTTGATGAGATCAAGACAGATAAAGCGCTCTGCCTAGCATTAAAGGGACTTGAGATTCCACACACGCTGCAATCTGATGTTTCTCAGTGTCAGCCAAAATCTGCCAGGACGCAGCTGACGAGCACATCCCGTTCAGCCCTCCTCCTCCCCCCCCCAAATTTGTATTCCTTGCGGTTCGCCACTAGGCCTTTACACCATGTGTCGCTCATTTACCAGCACCAGCTGATGCAGTGCCAATTAAAAAGGAGAGAGAATCAGACTATGGGACACCTGTCTGGAGCCACTGTGGAATGTCCACTCCAGTGTACGGAATAGTGCTAATATGGGTCACACGTATGGCCTGAGACATCTGCTGCATGAGGGACTGGCCTGAGCAGACCGGCTGTAAGATCAATCTGCTATCAGTCAGATCTCTCCGGTCGTACTTCCACGGTGTCATACTTGATCGTACTCGCAGACAGCTCTTCACCGCCCCAGGTATCCCAACATGCTCCTCGGATTAAATCCCCTCAGGCAGGGGATTATCCTTAATCCCTCATCTGTTTTTTTATTTTTATTATTCATCCTTATCAAATTGAGAATCAAACTGGGACCTTTTTGAGCCTTTAAACCCACATTCCTTAGGGTTATCATTGGTTGGGATCTGTGTGGGCGGTGGGTGAGTGGTCAGCCAGAGAGGTGTGTGTTCTGAAGCAGGTTGTTCTTCCGGTTTGCACGTGGTAATAATCCAGGGCCTGTGGTTCTAGGAGAGCACACTGTGTTCCCTGCCTACAACGTTCATTCCCATTTTAGGAAGTAATGTTTCAACGTTTCCCCCGGCGTTCACACAAGCCTTCTCTGGGTTACTCTTTGTGTGTGTATGTGTGCAGCTTTCGTCATGTGAGAACATCTTTTGTGCACTTTTTTATGACTATGGGTCAGAGTTATCAGTTTTTTAAAGGAATTCTCAAAAAAGCTTTTTTTAGATAAAACATGTTTTATCATTTCCTTAATGTTGCTGTTTGTCATGCTTTTATTCTAAATGTTAGTGTTTACAACTCATGAAAAATAACATGCTGGACTTGAGTAAAGAATTCAAAACTTGTATGCATCTATCCATGTGCGAACACTTCTATAACATGTATTGGCAGGTGCATCGCATGTGTGCGTGTGTTTCACGGCCGTGATGAAACGCTGTATGTACAGTATGTATGTGGTCTAGTTGTGAACACATTTCCGAGTAAGCACTCATTGTTCAGTGTACCTTCCCTAATCATAAAGGAAGTATTTTCTCTTAACTTCCCTCCGTAAATTGTTCCACAGTGGCAAACTTGATCACATTTGTCCACAAATCTATTTCGCACCCTTCTAATCACTTTGCCATCTTATTAAATGTACTATAGATTATGTAGACAGTTTTGCATAGTAAGGTTTATTTCCCATTAGAACCACGAATCCCGCGTAAGCTTGAAATGTTACAATTGATATTTACATTAATCTATAACAAAAACAATACTGTATTGTTAATGTCGAAAGTAACCAACACGATATCTTTAAATGTAAGTACGACAAAATAAGCATCGATGAGCAGAAATCCATATGAAATACCCGGGCTTATATAGTAATTTGAGTGAATACCGTGCATATAAAGCATGAGAAAACCACATTGCAACAATGTTACATGACGTAGAAAATGCATCTACGTCTAGATTGACGATTTTTGTTTGTGAATTTTCCCCACCTTCTTTTATTAAGACAAGCACATTCCACCTTCCGAAATCAAATCAGAGTCCTCCCATCAGAACGCATCGCGGCTGCGATCCTGATGACGACGCGCATTTGGTGGTTCTGAAGAGGTTAACACTACTGTACAATATACAGCTTTTACTTACAACACTGAGAAATACAGCAGACTCGCATCTTATTGGCGCAACTAATCCCCGGTATCTAATAATCTTATCAGTTATCATATCTGCGAGGGTAGCAGAATGTCAATTTTGTGGACGCTGAACTCAAACAAAAGCCGTAGCCAGGAGGTCCCGTGTGGAGCTCGGGATTTGTGCAGAGAATGGACATATAAATAAGTCCACCTTGACAGTTCAAACTTGGTCCCTTTTGCGCTTGTTCCAGTGGAGCAGTGATACAGTACTGTACACAAGCTTCCAGTGATGCTGTACTGTACTTTACATAGGCTTCCAGTGATGCTGTACTGTACACAGGCTTCAAATGATACTGTGCTGTACCCAGGCTTCCAGTGATGCTGTAC
>JAACJT020000016.1:18705772-18723445 GCA_009936485.2 Gymnarchus niloticus | reverse complement strand
CGGGGTTTTGTGGCTGTGCCCGGGGGGGGCTCGCCCCCCCGGCCCAGGGGATTGGTGGCCGTGGCGCGGTGCTTCTCCCCCCCCCCCCCCCCCCCCCCAACCCTGACCTGGATTACCGGTTAGAAGATGAATATTTCAGCTGAAGATATTAAAATGCAGTGAATCAAGGTGCTGCGACCTTGAATGACTTGAGTTTCCCTCAGGACGCAAAAAACTTGTCAAGGATGGTGAACAGACTGCTGACTTGTGAAAAAACTTGGAATAGGGAACAGGAATATGAAAATTCAAGCATAAGCCTCAGTATTGATTCATGTTTCAAATGTGTTAATAGTGTAATCAGGGACCAGGCCACATATTGGCAAAATTTACAGAACTTCAGTGACTTGAGATCCTATCTTGGGCACCTTAAGGACAGCCAGACAGTGATTGATAGTAAATACTGGGCCCACCCAGCCTAGGTCTTGAAACCTCATTTCTCCCATCGCTGCCCCCCACAGATAGTGACCATAGCAACGCTGGGCTGGGTAGTGGAGGAATGTGGTGTGGCCCAGCAAGTCATCCATAACTGTTACTGCTTGGGTTGCTACTGTTTAGTAGCAACCCAAGAAGCCTCAATGTTCACTAATGGGATGGGCAGTACTAGGCAGTCCATCAGCCCACAGAGTTGTTGCCGGGTCATATGTGGCCTCCTAGACGATCGTCTGTAAAACCATGCATGGATTTCCACCGTGTTGCGATCTGTTGTGAATTCGCCCTTAACGAATGGAGCGTTGGATTGTCTTTAGAAATGTGGTGTACGGCTGTGGTGACAGTACGATGTCTCATTCCTAACATTTGCTGGCTTCATCTCGGATTATCTTCCTGTTGTCCAGACTGCACTAAACAGAACTAAGTAGCTTTGTACTGTTAATAGCCATACAAATTTTCCACTTCATCATAACTCAGCCATATCTCTGTATTATTGGGTACTATCAAGTTGATGTTGATTCCGGGTAACCATATAGAAGGCAGTCACCCTGAATGGCTTGCCTTCTACATGGGGCTTCAAGCTTCCTGATAATGTGCTTTTTGTTGGCCACATCCCACAGTGCATTAAAACATTACACATACATTTGACTCTTTCATACGGGTCATGGTTACCTTCCGCCTTTCTCATTTGTCTCCATCTGTGTTCTCAACGACCTCTCTTTGACAGGGGGAGTGTTCCCAGAAGTGCTACCACATGTTTGTCATCGAGACCATCTGTGTGGCTTGGTTCTCCCTGGAGTTCCTGCTTCGTTTCATTCAGGCACGGAGCAAGCTGGAGTTCATCCGCGGGCCCCTGAACATCATCGACGTCATGGCCATCCTGCCCTACTACGTGTCGCTGATTTTGGAAGATGACTCCCCGGTGGATACGGAGCGGGTCAGCACTGGGCGGGGCTACCTGGACAAGCTTGGATTGGTGCTGCGCATCCTGCGAGCGCTGCGTATCCTCTACGTGATGCGCCTGGCGCGCCACTCTCTGGGTCTGCAGACACTGGGGCTGACCATGCGGCGAAGCCTTCGAGAATTTGGCCTGCTGCTGCTGTTCCTCGCCGTGGCCGTCACGCTCTTCTCCCCACTGGTACACCTAGCTGAGAGCGAGATCACGGGAACACAGGACTTCAGCAGCATCCCCGCTTCCTACTGGTGGGCCATCATCTCCATGACCACGGTGGGCTACGGGGACATGGTGCCTCACAGCATCCCTGGCCAGGTGGTGGCCATGAGCAGCATCCTTAGTGGCATCCTTATCATGGCTTTCCCGGCCACCTCCATCTTCCACATGTTCTCGCGCTCCTACCAAGAGCTCAAGCTTGAGCAGAAGCGGCTAATGAAGGAGGAGACTGCCTCTTTGGGCATCGCTGCTGCTTCAAATGAGGACGTGGAGGGGACCAGAACACCTTTTCTCTCCCCTGCCCGACCGCTCTTCCGTGATGCAGATATGGCCTTTTCCCAGGATTGCCTGCCGCTAGTAGAGAACGGACCTGAGAGCAGGGGGAAAAACCAATACCTTCTCCCTCCTAAAGCATAATGAAACTCCAAAGGCTTTGAAGCCACTGTGGGACATTGTTGCTGAATAGAAGACATCAGGATAGATGCTGTAACAGAGTTTTGATTTTATTCCAACAACACTGTATGGTTTCCTTCTTCAGTCTAGACAGTCACCCAAGAGTTTATAAAGAACCCTGAACAAAACATGACTGATCTTACCTCTCTGAGCACTCAGCTGCTTTTTATGAGCACATAACAGATTCATTTTAGCTGTTTTGTGTTTGTATTTCAGCTTTACGTTCCTAAAAGAAAGTGGGAAAGCCTTTCATCCTGAACTTAACAGTACTTTAAAAAATCTAGAATTATACAGGAAGTGAGACAAAGCCATTTTTCTGACTGGGAGAGTTGAAACTAAATCTCCACAGTAAATATAAATAAACATGAGCCACACAAACGACCTGTGCGATAGTTTTGTTTTCAAAGAACTGTGGTAACATTCTTTGAGATGCCCTTTCAAAGACCTTTTCTCCCAGTCTAAGCACAGGCAAGCTAAATGGTGCCGCTTATCGTCTGGTCAGTGGAGGAGAAGAGAGCGGCCAGATTATATCCCCACGAAGAACCAGGACAGGAGCACACTTCTAACCTTGCCTGCCACTTAGTTGTATGTAAAGATACTTCACCACTGGGAAGGTAGCCTGCAGGGAGCACCACCTCTCACTAGTTGTGTGTGTGTATTTTAAGAAAAACAAATCTTTGCTGGGAGTGGATCAGTTCATTTTCTTCCAGTACAAGTCACAGGCCTGGTCTCCGTCTAACGATCCTTATGAGGCAGTCAGAATGTTGCACAGAACAATTTTTGTGTCCATTACTGAATGCTAGTGAAGTTGCATTCATACGCTGTGATCACTGACCTTCAATGCACTTGACTTGGAGCATGATTGATGATATAGTACATGTTAGATTGAAGCAGTGTGGACCAGACTGGGGTTTATGAAGTATGGATTAGAGATTGGTTTGAAAGCCTGGTGAGACCATTTAAAATGCGTCTGTGATTTACCTGAAAATTAAACTAGCGTACGTATGAAGAAGTAATAACAATGACAGTACATTAGGATAATTTACTGTATTTTGAATGCACAGATGTAAGAAAAAGAAAACGATATATTAAAAAAATATAACACATTTGCATTATTCATATTCCACGGGCGGCATTGGTTTTGGACCGGTTACGGCTGCCTGATGTCAACAGGATGCTGTTTATGATTCACGGATGCAGTTAGTCCCAAAAGCAAATCATGTTCCACATGAAGTGTTTCCCCCGGGACCAAGGACAGTGCCGGACCCTATGGGACAATGGTGTGATTGTGAAAATTCCCACTGTGTTTGGAAGTGTGGAGATACACAGAATAACTAACAGCTGCAGCAGTACAATCTTTCTTTGAAACCTGACATCTTTTTGTTTACATATTAAAGAAACTGACAGATATTGCCATAACAGGAAGTGTGCTGTATTAGTGGCTAATCATAAATCCATATATCCATCTTCTTATCCATACACTTATCCTGGTCAGGGTCATGGAGAATGCTGGTAAATATTTACTAAAATCTATTAGAAATGCTTGATAAAGGGTGATTTCTGATAAGCACGTGTGATCTTTGAATGTGCTCAGCTGAAATATGCAGGCAAATTTCTCATTTCTTTTCTTCCACAGTATAGTGTAGTTTATCAGCCTGAAAGGTCTTCTCCAATTTCAGAGAATGAAAGGAAGGAAGGGAATTTAAATGATGCACCATGGTCTTATGAGTCGTCCTCAGGAGTACTCTGAAAGCACTGCTGGTTGGCCTGTTTCCTTTGGGATACTCTAATCCTGCTCATGGTCCACCAGCATGTAGATTCTGCTACCTTTTCCTCATTATTACTCACTGTGGGCAGGCTGTGTTCCTCTAATAATGTTCGCAATGTAGCTTATTAAAAGTCAGCTGAAATGTACAGCAATAAATGACATTTCTTACTGATCCAGTGTTAAATGTACACCATGACACTCAGTAACACTCTGTCTCCCCATCACCCCTCCCCCTTCAATAGAGGGGCTTGCCCAGGGATCAACCACATGACCTCCCGTACTACAAGCCAAAAAATGTATCATGCATACATTACATATACCGTTAATTTAAATACAATTTAATTTTAAGAATTACGGAACTAATGGTGTATTAACCAGCTGTAGATTCTACTTCACATTGATGATAAGACCAGTATGTAACATTATCCATTTCACCTTGGCTGTGAGCTGTTGGAGTCTTCTCCCCCTTAAGGCCCTGCCTAATTCACCATGCAGGTAATGGGCATTTTCAGGTCTCATTCTAATTCTGGATGAAGGCAAAAGACCATTTTGAAATGGGGAAGCAGGCCGGGGTGGTGAAAGAAGGGTCGTCGTATAAGGTGAGTGAGAAAACAATGTGAAAAGTGATCTCAGGTGTGAATTCCTCAATGAGCAGCGGTTCCAAACTTGTTGGCTGTTCAGGCGGGAGCTGGTGTGAGGCTTGGCATCAGCACTGTGCTAGGTGTTCGTGATCTCCTGTCATTACATCATGATTGATTGTCAGCACCTGCCAACCAATGCCTCTGTTAATGAAAACCAGCTGGTCTCGATTGAACTGATTTAGGATAAATAAGGTCAGCTGAGCTACTGCAACACAGGTAAATTTACTTATATAACTTATATGTAATAAGTTAAGTTAAGTTAAGTTAAGTTAAGTTAAGTTAAGTTAAGTGTCCATATCGTTAATCCTCAACAGTGGTTTATGTTTTAAGGAAAAGGGTGGGTAAGTCCTTCTCTGCTCAGCTTAAGTAAAAGTGTATTCTTCAGGTAAGTGGAGGGTCTCTGATATCAAGGTTTCTTAATGTGCAGGTAACCAGACTCTCCATAGCAGCAGAAACTAGTGATGAGACAAATGAGGCTTCAAAACCCATTGTGGGTGGGAGTATCCTGAACTACCCAATCAATGCTGGTGATAGGATGCTCCCACCCACCACAGGATTTAAAGCCTCATTTGTCCCATTACTAGCAGTAATTGCAGTTCCTTGGAGAGTGGATTGTGTCACTGACATTTTGAGATTCCCTGCACTGTTGGAAAAATGTAGATGTTGGTACTAATATATTTATCTTCAGGCACTACCTTTTGTAATGGGGAGAGGGATTATTATTGCTGGCTATAAAAGCAAATGGGACAGCAGGCTTTTGTTTGCTGTTTGCAGATGCCAATGTGAAATTATCTTAATATGAAGAGCTGGTAGTATTGTTTTAATGGGAATGATGTAAGTACTTTGTCACATCAAACGGTCAGTCATTGGTTGGGCTTCATATTGCAATTCTTATGTGTAGGAGTAGAGTTCATGCCTGGGCAGGTGGACTCCTTACAGGGGGAGTTCATTTATGTGCACTTGTGTTTAGGGGATTCTCCTCATGGCCATGTGCTCACTGGTCATCCACAGCACAGCCCTGAACACATGACAGGTGGTCACTGTGCTGGGTACTGCACAATGCAGATGGCTTCCCCTCCACGTGTTGGAGCAATGAACGTGGGTGAGTCTTGGAAGTGCCCAGTAACAATAGATAATTTTACCAATGGCTCTACAAGGCAATTGTATTCAGGTAAATTGTACATAATTTACGTTAAAAAGCAGAGCTATCGTTATATCCTAAATGCAACCCACAAGACATGGACAATGCTATTGATATGAGTTAGCGGTCATATTAACTAGGTAACAAAGTTATAAGAGTGTCTTTGAATGTATGAGAACTGTAGGCAGGAGTTAGTCAATTAGGTCCTTGTAACTGGAAACTCCTTGTAATTACAATCCTTATTTAATGGATATATGTGCCGGTGTATCCAATCACTTCATTTATACTGCAAGCTCTGTATCCTTAACCAAATCAGGCATAGTTCCTCACTCAAGGAGTACTGCAGCCAGGTGCCTCCTGGGACATTAGGCCAGATATTATTTTTTTGGTGACAAGTCTAGCTTCTTCTTCACTATGTAGACTACTTCCCATGTGGTAAAAAATGATGGATAGCCAAGCTATTTTGTCTAAACATAGAGAGGGAAAGCAATAGTCGTGACAGCTGAGACTCCATAATAATTCGAGTCATCTCAGATTTAAGAATGCTCAGGTTCCCAGTAATGCAAAATGAACACCCACCTGCCACCCGCAAACCCAAAGTAAAGGAACTATAAAACTTACCCAAAGTGAAAGTTGTATCAAAGCAATAGTTTCAAACTGCCTACAGCAGGCAGGTTTCTTCAGTTTTTGCCTACCAAACTGGTTTATATTTGGTCTATAGGTGGAAATAAAATTGGCTGAGTATCTCCTCAGCTTTACTGACCTTACCATCTCTCCAACCTCCAACTACTTATCCTGGTCAGGGTTATGGAGTCTAGACCATGCAGCACATACTGGGATAGATACCGAGCAGGATGGCAGTCCATTGTGGTGCACGAGCTCACGATCAAACAATAAGTGCAGTTTACAGACACTAGCTAGCATAAGTGCATGTCTTTGGACTGCAGGACCAAGCCCAAGTGGCATGGGAAGAGCATGTAACTGCACAGTGTACATTAGATCGGCTATTCTAACTTGTTATATCACCCCCCCCCCCCCCCACCAAACCAAAAAAAGCGGTTAAAAATGATTGTTTTGGAGCAACATTTCCTAATTTTTCATTGTTTCAGATCTACAACCTTAAACTGGCCTGCTTGCTTTGGCTCAGGAATGTAATGAAGAAACATGTTATCCATACAAATTACTTCCTCATAAAGCACAATCCTAATGAGTTTTCCTTCAATAATCCTCTGTGAAAAAAAATCATTCTTATTTTGAGAAGTAAATTTAATCCTGGCCACCATAATGAAGGTCACCTTGAGACATGCAAACTTCAAAGGCGATTTACAAATCGAATTGTGCCGTTATCTCAGGTTGCTGTGTTGAATAGTAAATTCTGTAGTATGTAGGGACCACCAGGGGCGTAGGAATCCGCCAATATCAAACTCTCTCCTACGCCCTTGGGGAGTACTAAAGTGTTCTGATTTAAATTCACGTAACCAATTTTCACTGCCCTTCCATATCAGCACCAGTACAGAAATCCCACACCTCAACAGGGCATGTTATACAGTAGTTATAAACTTACAATGAAATATTAATGGATATTCCAGAGCCTTGTCATGAATGCTCACAGCCATCACTGTTATCTTGAGCCATTAACCACATTTAATCTGAATTATTTTGTGCGTGATGGAAGCTTTTTAAAGCAATTCATCCCAGAAGACCGCAACTGAACAGTGGCCACTGTTTCCTTCCGTCATGGGTTTTGAAGGTCGCAGTCTTGTTTTCTAGGTTAACCAGCAGCCCTGTATCTTTATTTTTGCTTTTCCAGAAATATCAACTGAATCAGATTAATTTTTAATAAATTCATAGATTTCAATTTATATGGTTCTTGTTTTTTATAGAGAATACTTTTTTAAAATGGAAACATTTGTGCAGAATTTGTACATTTTGTGAGATTCTTTTAAGATTTTATTTTTTTACATATTTTCTTCATTGGTATCTTACTGACTTCAAGTTAAACCTCATTTCTGGATCAGAACTGATTCATATAATCAACTACAGCTAGATTGCTATATGTGCCAAACAACACAAGAAACAGTGCAGACCATGTGTGTAATGATTCCAAACACAGTAGGATCCAATTGCAGAATCACAATCTTTAATGAAGGTCAAAGCAGGCAGGGTCAAAACCAGAACAGGTAAGATTTCTAAAAGCCCGTGGGACATCAAAAATCAAGGTCACAGGCAATAGGTCAGAATACAGGGTAGCGCAATCAGGACAGTAAGGAAAAAACCAAAACAGGAGGCAGGAAAAAAAAGTTTAAGACTATCAAGGGTCAAACACTGGCAATGCTCAGTAAAAGTCCAGAAACAAAATTCTTCACAAGAAGCCAGCTGAAATGCTGGGCTTAAGTAGATGATGAGCAAGGCACAGCTGGTAACTACTCAGGTGATAATGAACAACGCATGGCTGGTTAATACTCAGATGATAGTAAACAGCAGTGGGTGTGGCTGGTTTGATCCGAATACTGTGTACCGGTTAAATTTGAGATTCATGCTTTGATTATGCAAGCAGGGCTTTTCCAGAAGTTGCAGAAAGTGTGCAAGATCTTCACTGAGGGATTGAGCCTGACAATCACTGCAATCAGCGAAGCCAGAGTTTTCAACAATGAGATCAATCTGGTAAACCACTGTAGAATTATAAGTTTTGTCTGCAAAATCCATAGCAGGCAGGAAGCCAAGATGAATGTTGCTGGTGTATTGCAAAGCAAGGTAGACTAATTGCAGTTACTGTGGTGAAATACTCAGCAGACAAAAAAACAGGAAGCAGAGTTGGAGGTGGCAGAGTTAAAAATGTTAACATTTGCACTGGGTGTGACTAGGATGGACAGGATTAGGAATGAGTATATTGAGGGTCAGCTCAGGTCGGACGGTTTGGCGACAAAGCCAGAGCGGTGAGATTGCGTTGGTTTGGATGTGCAGAGAAGAGATGCTGGGTATATTGGGAGAAGGATGCTGAGGATGGAGCTGCTAGGCAAGAGGAAAGGAGGAAGGCCAAAGAGGAGGTTTATGGATGTGGTGAGGAAGGACATGCAGGTGGTCGGTGTGACAGAACAGGATGCAGAGGACAGGAGGAGATGGAGAAGGTTGATCTGCTGTGGCGACCCCTGACGGGAGCAGCCGAAAGACGATGACGATGATGATGATGTGGTGAAATGACAAGCTGTATTAGAGATCACTGTGTATGTCTGTAATGGTGTCTACCCTCTTTCATGTTAAAATACCACATATCAACATGTTTGGCAATTTTATTAAAGGTGGTTGTAATACTACTTTGTGTTCTTGCTTTCTAATATAATCTAGATCAGAAAGTAGTATATTATTTCAGTTCTGACAACTGAAATGAATATTAGTATTTGAATTGTGTATTTTAACTGTTTTAGTAACTCGGCAATCCTTTGGTTGGAGCAGGAAGTAGAGGGACTGTAATGAAAGGACCTGAGCCCCTCAGGCTACTGGGTAATGTAGTTTTGGCCTGCTCCGTTGCCAGGACTTGGGGGGAGTATTAAAGTAATTTGTTTGTGGGATAATTTATTGTAAATGTGATATGTTATTGTACGGATAGGTTGTCTTAATGCATTTTATGATGACAAAGTTTAATATCTTATACAGCTAGGGTTGCAAAATTCTGGGAATTTTCAAAGGTGGAAACTTTCTACAGGAATCAATGGGAATATATGGTAATTAAGGGGAATAAACTGGAAATTTGCAAAATTGCAGGGATCTTGCATGTAGTTGGGGGGGAAACATCTTGCAGCCTGATTTTGGTTAAAACGAAATGTTTGTTTGTATATTCCCCAGCTTAACCTCCCATAGAAAGCTTCTGGAAAGTTTGCAACACTATATATAGGTTTGTCTTATCTTCATTAGTATTGCAAATGCCTTGGGACCATGGTCTTGCCCAATTACATTTAAGCAAATGGCCAAATGTCTTAAGTTCAAGTAGAGATATGGCTAACTGCTGGATAAGGCATGTTTGGCTCTTGTAATTGAATCCCATAATGGCAAACTTGGGGCAGGCAAGTAAATTTTGTGAATTTTTTTTTTTTTTGTGGTTATTTTCTGTTTGATTGCAATTTTCTTTATTTGGGCCCACTTTTACACTGGCTTGGGATTTCTGGTCTTGGGTAGAATAAAGCATTGGCATTTCACCCTGTCTTGAGGACCTCAGCTTTTTTCCATTAGCCTACGGACAACTTCTTAAGTGACTCATTTTCCTAACGTGACAATCAACATAACTACTATCTATCACGAGACTTCTACCTTCGATCTGCTCTGTAAACGTAGATCGTTACTTTTCACTACATATACAAACAAGTTGCTCAGCCTGTTTGGAGTAAAGTGGCTTGAAGAGTATGCCAGATGTTGCGCTCCTTTAAGATTGCAGCTTGAGAAGAGTATGCCAGATGTTGCGCTCCTTTAAGATTGTGGCGACGGCTCCTGTGAGAAGCAGCTGGCTGAGACATCCTTCTCTGAAGAAAGAGCTTTTAATTACAGCTACTACGCAGCCACACACATAAATACCAACTCAACCAACCACTGTACAATGTTGGGGTTAGTGCTGTTAGCCTCCATACACATGGTGACGTTACACAGTGTACACACAATACATGACATAATGCACAATGCTATTTGCAACACATATTTAACTCTATTTGCAAGTGTATGCTAGGCTGCTACAGTGTAGTTTTCTGCTTCTTGGTGCTGTTTGGATAAATGTGTTATTTCCTCTTGTTTTAATATGCAGGCAAGTAGCCTGTTGTGTTGGTGTGCATTTGTGACTGGGTTATGCGGTTTAATGTAAATATTTTAAACTGATGTGTGATTTTTATTTTGTAATTTTTAAACTGCATTGGCTGCTGTCCTTTTACTGTTGTGTAATGTACAGGCAGTTGCTGGTTATGTTGTGCAAACCAACTGTTAACATGATAAAGACTGTCTGGGATTGGTGCAGAGCAGAATGTGTCTTTCGGTTGGGTTCTGCACCAAAGTTCCACAGCTTCTGTAGGTGGGGGAGGATGAATGTGTAGGGCTTGAGGGTCTTGTGTGCTGTCTGGCTGTGAGGTGTCCTGCTCGTGCCCCTCCCAGCTGCATTAGGTCTCTGAGAACCCTGCGGAGTACCATCATTGAGTGTTGATGGGCTGTTGATGGTGATTGGTTGCCTTGGTGCATGTGACATGTTAAGCCCTTTTCTGGTGCTGATGACTGGATGGCAATGGAGGACAAGTGTCTAACCTCCCATATGGTGATACTGGGGAACCTAAGGTTGTGGTCTGGACTTGGGAATAGCGAGTTGGTAACTAAAGCATCACCATGCCCAAGATACCATGGCTGCCAAGACAAAAAGCCTCAGCTGTAACACAAAGCAGCAATAAAGACCCTCCTCACCCTGCCCTGAGGGCAGTGTAGGGCCCTGGAGGAGAGGGAAGGCTGATTTGGATAACATGTCTTGCCTTTCTCGACAGCAGTGTGTCACTGACTCCTGCCAGAGCACCACCCGCCTATATAACAGCTGTTTCCCTCCACCCTGCACCATCCCTTCACTACCTGACCACACCTAAAATCCCTGCTCAACACCCACTTTTCTGTGAATATCCCACCAATAAACCATCTTGTTTTCTACTGATTCATGATTCTCATCTTACTTTGCCTGTTCCTCATTGAGATTCAAATCCTGAAGCCAGGCTTTTTCTCCAGTCAGAATTTAGATTTGACTCTAGGATATGTTAAGGTCATTTTGTTTAATTACCCTTAACTGTCTGGAGCATAGAGTGAGGTATGGAACAGTCAAGCCTGCTTCTAATTGAGTTCTAATTAAATTACTGCAAGTGAGGCGTGAGTGCCAATAGGGGTGTTGTTTAAAAGTCTACGGTCAGAATGGATTTAAAGCAAGAGCAGAAAACTTTCTGCAAGTCTGGGGAAAAAAAAAAAGTTGACTTTGTTGCTGAATCCATGTTGGTAACATGCTGTGTGCTTTTATTTCACTTGATATGCATGTTAGAAGATGCTCTGTTTAGCACTGCTGCCTCACGCCTCCTTGGGGGAACACCTCTGTTCGCTATGTGTGGTGTTTTGCCTTTGTCTTTTCTCCCTGTGCTTCACGGGTTTCCTCCTGCAGTCCAAAAGCATGACGTTTTCATTTCAAATTTGCTCTTAGTGGGTGCTTGTGCCCTGCAATGGGTTGGTAGCCCACCTTGTGTCCTAAGCTGCTCAAAACCCTGTATAGGATAAGTGGTTTGGAAAATGGATGGGGTTCAAAAATATCTGCCATATTGACTGGTTTCAAGATGCACAATCCTGTGGTACATTTTAGCTGCGTCTAAGCATTATAAACAATTATGCAAGTTTAATTTGGCTCTTAAATCCCATTTTAATGGTTTGGTGATACAGTACTTATGAGATTCACTTTCTGGTTCGTAAGATGTGCAAAAGTACTTTCAGCTGCATAGCTATCACAAGTGCTAGTGATGAAACAAATGAGGCTTCAGATCTCGTGGTGGGTGGGAGTATGCCTTTGTACTGTTCACGTGCATGAACTTTAGCTTTTTTTGTAGTTCTGTGTAGCACTGCGGTCCTGGAGGAATGTTTTGTTTCACTATGTACTGTACTAACTGTATATGATTTGAAATGACAATAAGAGCTACTTGATTTAAGTATCCTGAACTAACCAATCAATGCTGGTGAGTTTTGAAGCCTCATTTGTCCCATCACTAATGTTCAGGTACTGTTCAACTAACTCAGACTTGTGATTCCTCATCTGAAATAATCAACATGTGAATCATTGACTCAACTGATCAATGTTTAATTTAGTGCTTGGGTGGAATCAACAGCCGCTAACAAAATATGGAGCCGAGATCTGGGTTGTGTACTGGTGCTGTAGATTTTGCACCATTCCAATTAGCAGTGGTTTGAAAGCTCATTTAAATGAGAAATGATATTCCACAACTGTTTTGCTAGGTACAATTTGTATATATATATTTTTTTCATTGGAGGCAAAGTAATCTTTCCAAATACATGCTGGATATGCCAAGCTGAAGATTAGAGAACATTTTTAATGTACCATTTCAAAGTCCTGTGGCAAATACAATTTCTTGTGCCTTGTCACATCAAGTTCTGTCTAGCGTGCTGTTAAATTCAATTTAATTAGTTCCATTGAACAGTTTTATAGTATGGATACTATGATTAAGATTCCCTGCTGTATTCTAACGGCCAAAGGCAGAGGCAGGTAAATGGCTCATTAAGCTGACAAGAGCAATGAATGTGCAGTCTTGGGCTATTTAACCCTGAAATCTCAAATGTTTTGTTTAGCTCTTTTTGCGGTGTTTATGAAACATAAAACGGTGGAGGTACTTAAAAGTTACTCACTTGTACGGAAGGAGAGAAAATCCAAGGAAACATTTTTACTTCAAAAATTGCCTAACCCTTATACCATTGTCGGGGGGGGGGGGGGAGGGAGTGAAGTTGTATGTGAGTCTAAATTACATTGTGAATGTATCAGTGCGTGTTGGGTAGTAGGTTGGGGGTTCAAATCCCGTCTCTGTTCTCTGGACGTGGGGTTTGTATGCTCCACCCTTGCCTCATTGGTCTCTTCCCACTGTCAAGAAAGGCAGCTAGACTAATTGACATCTCTAAAATGCCAATTGTGTGCAGGATCCAGTGATGGACTGTTATCCTATCCAGAATGTACCCCAGCCTTGTCTGCCTGGGATAGCTTTTATGACCCTAAACAGTACAATCAGTTAGCAGATGGCTATCCAAGTGTATAGGGTAGGATTGTGGATATTTATAATTACTGGGGAATCTTGGTCTTGGATAAGACCTTTTTGTTCTGATCACTTTTTAAGGATTAACTAAGTATATACGATATCTGTGTGTGAGGTTCCTTCACAACAATAGACTCTAACTGCATTCTCACAGCTGAATGTTATATCCTGTGAGGGTAAGGTGTACACATGAGTTTAAGTCTTGTTGTGTGTGGTTTTTTTTTTTTTTCCCCTCCCCCACTTACACTTTTTAGATGAATGAGGGAGTTTTGTTGAATGTTAACAACTTGGATGTTTGCTGTAATATACAACTGAATTACGTAGGACCACACCAGTATTTTTATGGCAGACTTTGCTTGGGATGAACTGAGTCACACTCTGTTTAGAGTAGATTGCATGGCAACAACTCTTAGGAAAAACATCTATTCTTCAAATTACTTTCTAAATTGCCTTTTCTTCCATTTTTACTTTAAAAGTACGCTCAATGTTGCATTAAGTCCTCTCCTAATAAATGAAATGGTTTGATTTAATTCAGTCTGCTCTGGAAGATTAGGCTATATTTTGACCATTCTTACCTGAACAGGTACACTGGCGTATCTGTGCTAAGGCCGTGCGTCTCTCTACTGCTACAGTGCTCTGAAATGCTAATCGACGTGCCAGAATGGCACAGTGCATAGTATTTGACTTTAAGGCATGTAATATTAGGACAATGTACTGGAGGTTGTATGAGGAGTGAATGCGTAACCCTGAAAGAATACAAATGCACAATAAAGCAATTCTTTTATGGGCTGTATTTTACTTGTTCTGTGATTTCTTTTATTTATCGGGGGGGGGGGGACAGTGAAAACAAAGTAGTAAAAAACAGGTGCAGTTGATGGGCTATTGAAATGTTGTATTAAAATTGTTAGGGTCGCCCATTTTGCATCTGAATGCACCTGCTTCAATTCCTATAGTTTAATGGGCCGCAATGGAGATGAATTAGAGTGAGGCAGAGTCCACTTAGCGTCGTGGTGAGGCTGTCTCGACATGTAGAATTAAGCTGTAGTGTGAACCAAAACTGAAATCGTATTACATTATTTAAAAATGGATGGCAAACAAAAACTACTGAGGTAGGTGGGGAAAGCCCAATTTCACAGTGCATGTGACGGAATTCTGAAGTTTGACGTGCAAACTGCCGTAATAGAACTACTTCCTGGGATTTTGTGGGCTAGTGGAGCAAGAGAAGTAGACCTCATATACTTTTGAAGGCCAGAGGGACCCAAAAGACCTATAGGAGACAGAAGGAGATTGACGAATTAAGAAGGCTTGTGGAGCCGAGGCCCCAGTACACCTCGGCATGTGGACAGAAGGGGATGTTTGTGCTTTCAAATTATTATGAAGTACCAGAAAGAAATTCAATTTGATATCAATATTTTGGACGCACTTTTGGTGAGGGGGTAACACCATTCACCTGGTCCCAGTGGTGGTATTCTGGATCCAGCACCACGAATGCAGGCTCACCAGTTCAGACGACGGTCAAGTCCTTGGATTGAGTGGAAAGCTAGAGATCACCTACACAGGGAAGGAGAGAACTTAAGCGGACAGAGTAGCTTCACTTTGGCAGTAATACTCCCGCTTGAGCCAGCATGCCACCTTTACTTTGCGCTGTGAAAAAGCCCATTAACCCTGAAGGACAAATTTCTTTATGTATAGCTCTGTGGATTAGGTGTCTGTGACCGGAAGGTCACTGGTTTAAATCTCATGACCAAGAAAAACATGTCCATATCACTTTTAGGCCCTTGAACAAGTCCCTAAAACCTGAAATCTGCTCCAGGGGTGCCAGATAAATGGCTGACCCTGCACTCTGAGCCTAAGCTTGCTCGTGCATGCGTGGGTGGGGGGGGTCCTAATGGAGAGCAAGATGGGATATGTAAAGAAAGCAATTCAGTGTGCTGTGTGAAAATGGTGCAGATGGTAAATAAAGATTTAATTTACTTGCTTTTACAATGAACTGGTGGCATCAAAATATTAACCTTACGGTTTGTACGTTCTTCCTGCCAGTAGGCTGGCATTAAACAGCCGGCTAAACTCTTCCACTGTTTTTCTTTAGGCTTGCAAATAAATTGGGGGTTTCGATGACTATCAAGTTAAATTTATTGTCTAGAGAGAGAGAGAGAAAAGGAGAAATGGCCCTATTTCTCCCCGAGGCCTCTGGGCTATGACAGCCTGTGCAGGCTCCTAATTAACTGAGCTACCAGAACAGACTCTGAATAAGCTTCTGCTGGGGGTTTAACGTCCTTCAGACAGGCTCTGCATTTCCATTCATTGGCATCGCCCCCTCCCCCCATTTCAGATCAACATGAAGAACCACGGCAACCGATCCTGCTGTACCTTGCTGACCCTCCCTATATATGGGTCATGTGATCAGCCAGAGAATGAAAGCAATGAATCCAGAAATCAGGTAATCTATTAGGGTGGTGTAATGACATGGTCTTTTACTGGCTGCCGCTCTCTGTTGGCCATTAGTCTTTGCTGTATCTATTGGTATTAAAAGTAGTTTGGCCTTTCAGGGTTAATGGGCTTTTTCACAGAGCAAAGTAAGGGTGGCATGGTGGCTCAAGTGGGAGTATTACTGCCGAAGTGAAGCTACTCTGTCCGCTTAAGTTCTCTCCTTCCCTGTGTAGGTGATCGCTAGCTTTCCACTCAATCCAAAGACTTGACCTTCATCTGAACTGGTGACTGTACTTTAGTGGCTATTTTTGCTCCTCTTCTGCCAGCACGCCTGAGCTTGGTAGCTGAGGAACATAGTCAGGCTTGTGGGTAGTGAGATCGAGAAGAGAAATAAAGACCGACTTAAGAGGTTTAAAAGCCCTAAAATAAAAGTAAGCAAAGGACCAGGCAGACTTAAAGACCCCAAACCAGAAATATTCTGATTCCTGGCAGTCTTTCAATATAAGAAAGTGAAAATCCTTATTTTTCCCTTTTTCCTCATTTAGAATTATAGGTAACAGGACATATTTTGGAAAGTTTATAAACTTTCACCATTCTGCATGACAAATTGATGATGTTGGAAACGCACAATATTTTATTGAATTAATGGTATTTAATGTGAGGACCAAAACTTTTTTTTTTTTTTTTAAACTGTAGCCAGCTGGATTTTGAGAGTCGGGTTTGTTGTCAGACGATGTTTTTCAGCTCACACCTTCCCTTATCAGTCTCCAGGTGCTCATTAGCTGCAAGATGCCACTCAAACTCATCGTCTGACAGTCCTTGTCCTCTCAAATCAACCGTATTCTTGTCCTCACAATAAGTGGACTCATTTTCTCTCTGTCCAGGCAATTCTCACATTCTTGTTCTTGAAAATTGCAAACTTTTTTTGACCCTATATCTGGTCTGGTTTCCACTGAAGAGAAACCACTTTGGCTGGAGTTTGCCTATGTCCTGATGTTAGCAGCATTAGAATCCAGTCTTTAAGACCTCCATTCTTGCTGGAGTACTGGTCATTATAGCATGCTGTTGCTTCCAGATATCCCCAGATCCCTTTCTTAGTAAAGCACTGTTCACTCCCTCCTCCCTGCGCTCTCCTAATGATTCCTAAGAATGTCCATAGCATGCCTTTGAACACTACCAATCTTTCACTGAAAATACAATATTTCAAACAAGATTTACATTTCAGTCTTTGTGAGGGCTTTGTTTGTTTACTTGTCTGTATGGTTTTTCCCATGTTTTAGTTGGATCTATGCAGTAGAAAAAATATTTTGCACAATGTGAGTGTATAATAATTTCTTTTCCACAAACCCTTCAAAATATTTGATGGATATGGGAGCACCCACCCTTTAAAGTATGGCTCCAGCATTCACACAGTTCAGTTTTAATAAGATTGTAAAATTGGCATTTACAAAAGTGAACCCATGTCTACACTTTTAATGTAATGGAATTTTTAAATTTTTCTAATGGGAATTCTTATACTCTATAAGCGACCTAAATCAATTCAGGAATTTGAGCACAGGTTACAATTTATTGGCTGTTAATTTGTGATAATTACCATCTGGTGTTTAAGGTGTGGTTTGCTGGGAAGAGGAAGCAAAATGTTTTTCAAGCATAGTGTGTATTGGTGCCATTTGCCAGATATTTGGACTTGGATATATGGACTGTGGTCTACCTACCTCGTTTTACCTACCTCATTTTACACTACAATTCATATTTTGGTATTTTGTGTACATATGCTAGCTCCCATATTTTATATT
>JAACJT020000016.1:18689106-18705672 GCA_009936485.2 Gymnarchus niloticus | reverse complement strand
GGTGAAATGAAGAGATGTTTAAAAATATGTAAACTGACACACTTTGACCAACCTGAAGTCGTAGTTTTACACCAACACGAACATGGTTTAAACATAATCGTCACTGCCTGCCTAAGACTTCTGCACAGTATCGGATATGTGATCAGGCTAAATGTGTTTTACAAGGCAGTGAAAATTCAACTGACTACAGATTTACATGACGTGGATTACACATCGCAATTGTATTATAGAGGCTGTTCCAGCTTTAATGCAACCTTGTTTATACAGACGAACACTTTAACTCAACTGCCTAACTGCCTCCTCCAATATGCTGAACCAAATAGAGCACCTAAGACATTAGCCAGTTACAGAGAACATAATACCAGAATGTAAATACAGGAAATTCCAAAAGACACTTACATGGGGAAACTGGATCTTCCGCAGCGCTGTGTCATGAGACTTCACCTCCACCTTGTCCAGAAGGGGGCGCACCACCAGCTGTGTGTCTACACCTGCAGCAATCAGGTGGACACGCGTTTATAGTTTTACAAAAAGAAAGATGAATGGATGGCTGGATATTAATAAACCACAAGACCTGCCTATGGCATGCCGTGTTTAAATAGCCTACTCATACTTCTGCTGAGCTATGCACTAATAATTGAGTTACTGCTTTGCAAATGAAAACAGAACTATTTAACAGTGGGTCAGGTAGCAGTTAAGGACATGAACTGTGGACAGGAAGGCTGCAGGTTCAAGTCCCAGCAGGGGTTTAACTGTGGGAATTTTTAAAACTACTTTAAGGTCCATGAAATGTAGTTAAGGTCTTTTGAACGCTCATCTTTCGCCACTTTATCCAGGTCTAGGTCACAGAGTGGAGCCGTCTAAGCAGAGATGTCCAGACCTCCCTCTCCTCCAGCTCCTCAGGGGAATACCGAGGCGTTTCCAGGCCAGCAGAGAGATATGATCTCGGCCCCTGGGTCTCCTCCCGGTTGGACATGTGAGTATGCCTGAAACACCTCCGGTGGGAGGAGTCAGGGAGGCGTCCTAAACGGATGCCCGAACCACCCAGCTGGCTCCTTTCAATGCGGAACGGTCTTTTGTATCTAACTGCCATGGCTGAGTATGCAATTTGAATTACTTTCCACTTTTTTAAAAGGGTATTTTTGGCTCTGTTGTCATCGTGAGATCTTGTTAATGTTGCTTTTGTATTGTTTTATTTTTTAGTGTCAAAGTATTTTTACTGCTGCCTATCTAAGCCTGGTCTCTCTTATAAAAAGATGCTAAATCTCAAAGGGACTAACCCGGTTTTTAAAAAAAAAGGATTATTAATAATAATAATGAAACCTCATGTTTAATGTGGACTATTTTAGTAAAACTATTTATAAAAACACTATCAGCAAAAATCATCATCCGAGCAACTTCATATAACTGCTGCACACAAACTGCGGATTGGTTCATTCTGACTACTGGAACCAACTGAGAGACAGACAGACAGACCGACCGACCGACCGACCTCCGGACACGACAGCAGTGCCAATCTCAGCCACGGCACGGACGTCGTGTGTGTGGTGCTTGAATGTCCTGGTTCTGACCCACTCCTTCTGGTTCTCCCCCAGGGTGGATGAGAGGAACTGGAACTGCACCACGGTACCTTCAGAGGTCCCGACCAGCACACTGCTCTCATCCTGCCCAAAAAGAACAGGCCAGAGCACACAGAAGACTAAGAAATAGTCACTCGACTACAGATAGCACTGGACTTCTTATACTGTCACAGCAGTCATAGAACACAAATATTCTGCCACAGTTAAGGAGCCACATTTAAGACCAGGATGTTTCATATTCTAATTTATGCTTCAAAAAAGGCATGATTTCTAAATAAAAGTCTCTCTCTTTCCGAGCATTATGTCCCACGTTAGTGCAGGGTCTGCTTGTAAGTTGATGTGGCAATGATTTTTAAATAAAAGTGGGGCAGTGTCAATAGGCTAATACAGTATTTATTATATGCCATGTAGGCTGACTATATGATACCATAAAAAAGTGTTTTTTTCTTAATAGTGTATTTGAACTGGAACACAAATTTCAAAGAGAGCCACATTTGAGGTCTTTTTAAGCTATGAACCAGACACACAACTTTCTGCACTCACCACCACAGTCCAATGAACAGAGATGCCCGGACACACACTTTATCTTACCGCACGGATCTCTGACAACAGCCTCACCTGGGAGACGGAGAGCGACAGCACGTCCCACTTGGACACTAGGTGTGCCCTGCTGAGGGTGCCCGTGTGACTATCCCAGACCTGCACCTTTCCAGACGAGTCACCGCTGATGACGGTGAAATCAGACAGGAAGGCCACACTCCAGACCACGCATTCCCGAGTCCGCGAGCTCGCCAAGCCCCGGTCCACCAGCATCCGCTGCATCATGTGACCTGGGAATGCACAGCATTCAGGTTCCAATTGTCACATGTCAGCATCACCTCCCCTTAAAAATCATACAATCAAGGAGAGGCAAGTCAATGTTCTGTTTAAAGGTATGCCAATGAGAACTTGAAATTTTGACACTTAAGACACCATTTCAAGTGCCATAATTATAATGACATCTGACAGACGCCATTTTTATTGTACTGTCACATGATCAAAATGTTTCCATGGCGATCCTGCACACTGGAGAACATCAGAAAGGCTCACCCGACTGAGCATCAAAAACACTGATCATGTCAAGCATTCCGGCAGCGATCCGCGTGCCAGATGAGTGCCATGACAGAGAGATGATGCGACCTGAGAAAGGAAAAAAAGAGGGAAAACACCAAAGAGTTTATCTCCACCCTGGAGACCACATTATGGTTGCACAAGTCTGATGCTGCACTACATCTTCCTAAATATCCAAGCCACCTTTTGTTTTCCATTCATATCAGCGTTGCCTGCTGTGCTAAGCCTCACCCTTGATTTTTTGCCCTCCTCACCTTTCTGCCTATCCAGGTTTCTCTCAAAGCGGATTTTCTCTGGAAGGACTTCAAACAATTTCACTGATCCATCTTCACAACCAACCTGAGAAGGAAAAAAACACACATTTAACGCTCAGTAAAATGGCTGTCTGTTAACCGGATGTACATTAATTATGAGTACACATTATCATATGGTTAAACAGTGTCACTAACCGCCAAGTGTGTTCCCTGGGCATTGCAGGCTACTGTCCAAACAGGACCCCCGAATGCATCTATGGAATACTTTGGACAGAGGTTCTCCAAGTCGTACTCCGTTATCTCTCCGTTCAGCCCAACAGTGAAGAGTCGATCAGCAGCCCAGCATATAGCTTCCACAGACCTTGAGTCGTTGCCCGGAATCACCTGTAACATACACCAGTAAGGAGGATGACGCCGGGCTGATGTCACCCTACCCGACCACAAGGTCCATGTTAAAGAAATGACATGTGAAGGAGAACCATTACCTTCTCTTGGAAGTATCTGTCGGCGAAGTTGAAGATCTCCACCGTGCCGTCGAGCCTCGCCAGCGCAAGTCTGGCGGTCCTCCCGTTAAACGCCATGCATCGGATTCCCGACGGCATGTAGTCGAAGAATCGGACGCGATGTACTTTAAACTCGCCCATACTTCAATCAAAAATAAAAGATGAACACAATACCATATAAATGTGGCACCACGCGGTTACAGCCGTCGATAACAAACCTCAGCCAAGCAGCCCAAATTACAGACTGGACATCCACATTCGCAGAACGAAGCTGCGATCGTAGCTGACTAGCTCTTTTAGTCGCTATATGCCTCGGCATTTCAACATAATAATAATATTTAATATTAATTTAGCAGATATTCACCGCTGACATAAGTTACTGGCGGCAACTGGGCTAACTACATAGCTCACAGAAACTTAGACTGGCTAAACTGTAACTGCCAGCTAAATAACGTCTCAATGATAGTATCATTTAAACATACGATACCTTTACATGAAGCTTTTCCAGTTAACCTCTTTATGTTTTTTGTTTTTTATTTTATTTTTTTCACAAATTTCTGGCTTCCATACTATAAAACCCCAGCACGCTAAAATCTCCAGCGCACCACGCGGGTGACCTTCGAGCCGGAAGTAAAAGCGGTAACTCGCCTGCATAACGCAATTTAATGTAGTTCTACGGTCATGGGAAATGGGGTCTGTTAATATAAGCGTTGTAATTATTCAAAGGCTGACTTAAAAATTACATTGCCCTATGCTGTTTGGGGTAGGTTTTATCCACTCATTCACGATGGATGGATGGATGGATGGATGGATGGATGGATGGATGGATGGATGTCTTTTGCCCACCTTAAGATTATTAATTAATTAGTACGATAAACCAGAATGTTGTGTTTCCCCTTTAATATTCTAAATAACGTGTATCTGGTTTTTCAGAATAAAAAACTTGCTTTGGGAAATATTGTGCACCATTGGTGAAGTATGTGTTATTATATACAAAGACACGGTCACAGATCTGATTATACGACTACAAAATCACACCGTTATAGGTTTCAGTGCCATTAGCCACGTGAGCATTGAAGTTGAAGTACCCCATGGAGTCCCCAAAAGGTTCGCGTTTGAGTGCCCCACTAAAGGTCTCCAAGATAGGGGATACTGTCCAAGGCTGGATACTCTGAACTGGTGTTCGGTGCATAAGCACAGACAGCAGTCACAGCCTGCCCCTCAATGACCCTCTTGTTCAATGAGGTGAACTCCAGTGTAGAGGCACCAAACCGAGGGCCAATAAGCAAACTCACATCTGCTTGATGCCTGTCACCCAGGGCGACTCCAGAGCGGAGTAGAGTCCAGCCCCTCTCCAGAAGATTCCAGAGGGTTCCAGAACCCATGCTGTCTATTGAAGCGAGCTTGACGATATCTAGCCGTAATTTCTCTATCACTTGCACAAACTCAGACTTCCTGCCCACCAAAGAGGTAACATTCCATGTCCTTAATGCCAGTTTCTGTAACTTGGGATCGAACCACAAAGACCCCTGCCTTCAACTGCCTCCTGATCCCCAATGTACTAGAGCCTTATGGTTCCTCCTGTTGGTGGTGGACCCACAGGAGGTTGGTCCTATGTGGGTCCTTCAGGCTGTGCCCGGCCAGGCCCCATGGATAATGGGCCGACCACCAAGCACTCACCGAGGAACCCCTCTTCTGGGGCAAGGCCCCAACATCTCTTTTCCAGATAAGGTTGACGGGTCCTTCGTTTGTCTTCACGTTAGAATCACACTTAGTCTGGCCCCTCACATAGGACCAATTTGCTTTGGGGGACCCTACCAGGGACAACTGCCCCAACAACATAGCTCCTGGTATCCCTGGGGCACTCAAACCTCCCATCACGATAAGGTGGCGATTCATAGAGTGGATTCTTGTTTCCATCTACAAATTTGGGGACCTTCCTAGTACTTAATTTCTTTATTATGATATATTACATTTTCTAACTACCAAAGGGAAATATGAAATATGACAATTGTATTATAAAATCATTTTAGGAAATATATAACATTGCATTCATAGAATTCTTTATTTAGTAAAAAATATGATATACTCCTTATTTGATAAAGAGCATGAATAGGTTTGCAAAAATAAACACCATTTCAGTTCAAATTTATTCATGTAAAAAGGTTTCATATATATATTTAAATATATACCCAATAACATATATTTAAATACATATAATTTATAATTTCCAAATCAAATAAGAAAAAATGCATATTTACACCAAAATTAACTTTAATCCGCCCCATTACAAATATCATTAAATAGACAAATATCATTAAAATATTGCAATAGAAATATCTATTTACATACAGTGTCATGTCAAGCTGTAACCCTAATGTAAACCTTTGTTGCGTGTCTGTGCTGAAATGGTGTAAAGTCAGTTCCTTCTGTTTGTATTTGTTGACACAAAAGTACCACAGTGCTTCTGTTGTTGAAGAAAAAGACCAGAAATCTGGACTGTGCTCTTCACAGGGGCAAATGCAGCTCCAGGGTGGAGTTAACATGGACACCACAAGTACCCAAAAATCAGAAGGAGAAAAACCAGTCTTGAATCTGTGATGGGGACCCATACGAATTGGACCCAGAAATGTATCTTCAGCAAGAAAATAATACCAGCAGGTCTCTGTTTGTGCTGATAGAACAGACTCCAACATCAATCAGGCTGTGTTGAGAGAGGAGCCAAATGGTTTGTCAATAGCTGTGACGCATGACAGATGCACTTTCCACAAGTTGAGAAACTCAGACTATTAAACAAAAATTCAATTAAATACCCTTCTTAAACATTGAGGCATTCTTTAAAAGCATGCAGTATGCACCAAGTTCAGCAGGGCAACCTACTGAAAGGCAGGACCATGCATCAAGCTGGTCTGTACAACACTGCATTAGTAACCCTAATACATCTCTGCCACCACCGCTCACATTTTCTGTTGTATTTGGGAAGGCTCCACGGAGTTATTTAAAGCAGGAAAGAAATGTGAACACAGCCCTGCGCTCAAGGATGCCAACCAGGGGATAGAAAAAAGGTAGGCTGCAAAGTACAACAAATAGGAGCAAATGTGATACGTTCTTCAAGAGCAAGTGTTTGCCATAATAGGCCTTTCATCACAGAAGTATTCCGAACTGACATAATGTGACTGCTGTTTTTACTTCACATTCAACTCAAATAGCCCCCCCCCTCCCCAAACACTTAGTCTCTTTACCATTGCCACTCAAGATAAGCAGGGGAGAAGCATGTTCATATAGATTTCATTAAAAGCTCCTAGATTATTAGAAGAGATCAGTCACTTCACAGTGTTCCAGGTTTCATCCAGAAAACGGGTGAGAGGAGTCCCAAGTGCAAGCTCATTAAGAGGGATTTTTGCCACTCCTGGCATCCTCATGGAGGTGTAACTGGAGAAGTCAAATCCACCCTGTGTGAGCAGCAGATGCTCAGGAGAAACAGTGTACCTGAAAGAGGCGATTCATCCCTTTTAACCACGGACTCTTGGTGCTTCTTACAGCTAACTTTGCATTTCACTCCGTGTCCTTGTAAATCCTCACTTTGGAATTATCCCTCGACAGAGCTTTACTTGTTAAAGCACTATCATGTAGCAACTATTATTTATTTATTTTTGACGAGAGACTATAATTTAGTGCAAGTTGTAACGATGTGAAAAAAAATGAACTAATGTGTTTTTTGTGCACATTTGTAAACATGAGTTGCCTGAGGGACACCGGCTTATGGGGATGTAAAGAAAGGTTTCTGGGAGGATGCAGAAAAGCATATAGTTGCTGTGCTGGCCATCCTGTGTTTCTTCTGGAGTTAAATACGAACGCATAACCTGCATTACATGAACTGTGCCTTGCTTGCATTTTAAAGTTTCAAGTTATATCCTTGTTAAAATCTTTTGTTCTTCAAGGAAAATTATATATACACACACACACACACACACACACACACACACACACACACAACAGTAGTCTGGATTTTCCACGTAGCGAAAGTGAAGATACTGAAAGGCATCATGCTGTGTCAGTGTGAATGATGTACATTTTTCTTCTTTTATCGGTCGTTCTCAAAAAGGTTTTCAAAACAAAGAATCGGTGTACAATAAAATAATGTCGTAATTTAGTATTTGAACTTAAATGTTAATTAATCCCTGCTAAGGTCATGCATCTACCTTGTTAGAGAATTCATAAAACTCTCAACTATGTGTGTCGTCTCCACCGATATTTTGGGAAATCTCAACGAAGGTGTTTTTCCTGTGTCATGGTAACAAAGTTAAAACTGTAACTAACTATCCAATGCTGGTAGACGCGATAGCAATATTAATAATTATTGTACCAATACACAACCCTTTTGAACATCAAATTATCCATCTTTGGTTGTTACATTCAAATAAAACGAAGAGGAAGTTGCAGACAAAGCTAGTCTCCAGTCTCACGTGATCATGGTTTCCAGCACCAAAGTGTCTCCACCTTTACCCAAACGGCATGACGGAGTTGAGTCTCTGAGGAGAGTTGGGCCACTATTTCACAGGACATGGTGCATTACTGTTGGTGTCTCAGAGCCGGCAGAGCTGCCTTTTAAGTGTGGGCTGTAGTTCCAGAAGAGCGCACCCTAGCTGTCACTCTGTGCCCTGCAAATATTGCACAGTTCTGTCACTGCACAAAAAGTGAATCCAGGAGAGTCTGTGGTTTGTTCATTGAAAGGTTCATAGGAATATTCCACTTAGGGAACTCAGATTAAAAAATTACATTTTGTGAGTTAAAAAATGTTTTAAAAGGTTCAAAGTTTTCTTAAGAGGCTAGTCTTTGTTATGGGCTCAAGCACAAACAGCTTTAACAGAGAGCCTCCCCTCTGTTCACCTAGTAGCCTAAGGATAAAACTGATTATGTTTTCGGTTTCAGTCGTCTTTCTCCAGTTGTTAGATTGTCAACTGATTGCTGAATACAAGTGCACCTGCTGAATAAATTATGACCTGACTGAGAGAAAGATTGTAGTGAGTCCTTCTGGAGATTTCCTCTCTGAAATATAGTTTACAGCCAAATGACCTGTCAAGTATGCTACTCCACCAGGCCAGAAGGCCAGTCTCTGTTTTCTGCCTTCACCCTTCTGAAGCTGGGCAGTTTTGTCAATCACTAAACGTCCAAACCTTCCACCAATGACACCGTTTGATGTCCAAGGGTAAGACTTTTCAGAGGGCCAGAGAGTGAATGTCATCATGCCCATTCTGCTCTAAGATATGTGCCAGAGACTTTACTTCCTGAAAGTACTGTGCCAGTGAAGCTGGTGGAATCCATACAGGCAGCAGTAAGACCCTAAGGTACTCAGTTTCCAGTGAATTTCTCTCATAGCCAGACTCTTCTAGCCATTCCGTGAGGTCATGACTGCCTTGTGCACCGAATGAGCCCTGATATGCCAGGTTTGGTAGCACCATGAGAAAAAGGCGGGGCAACGTTCAGTTTCAGGTGAATTGGTAGCACCGGGGGTGGTGTGTACCCTTAGACTTCTGCGTAGGGCAGGTGATACTGCTCCTCTCTTTTGTTGCACCGCTTGGCCACGATAGCCAAGTACAGCACCAGGAGGATGATCCAGTAGCAGCCATACAAGATGGCTCCAGCAATCAGGAGGGCTTTCTCCGTCTCGTTCAATGGGTCCTGCGTCTCGCAGTAGATGGTGTAGGCCATGCCACCCAGCAGCACCAGCGCCCACACCGTAACGGGTATGGCACCAATAAAGTTGACCACAATCTTGCGACGCCCAGATGTACCCCAACCGGCCTTGTTGATGGTGAGGAGGGCGAAGATCTTGGCAGGGAGGAGGCTAGACATGTAGAGCAGGGAATAAAGGGACATGAAGATCATGACCAGGCTTCCACGCAGGAAGCAGGCATAGGTGGCTTTCACCATGCCCACCAGCTGCACTGTCAACAAAAACAGGAGGATGTTCCAAAGGCGCCCACGGTAGAACAGGTGGATCACTGTGGCGACGAGGAAGAAGGGGAAGAATCCCGTCACCACCGACTCGTACGTCATCCACAGGCTGTGCTTATGGAACCAGAGGGCATTGTACAGCCACTCACGGAAGTAGGACTTGCTCCAGCGTGTCTGCTGGTTCAGCCAGCGCAGGTAACCCGTGGGGGTTTCCGTCTGGCACTGAGCACGAGCCGTGAACTTCGTCTTGTAGCCCAGGCTCAGCACGCGGTTGGTCAGGTGCCGGTCGTCGCCAAAGCTGCACTTGGTGCCCAGAAAGGTCTGGTGGTACCAGGGCTCCAGGAACTGTTGGAGCAGGGAGTTACGGTACATGCCCAGGGGTCCACTAATGCACTGCACACAGCCGAAATAGGACTGGCATGCCCGCTCTACGTTGAAGGCCATCCAGTATCGTACGCTGCTCAGGAAGGAGATCCACGAATCATATTTGTTGAGGATCTATCAGAAATGAGAATGACTTCTCGTTGGAGAGTGTGATGAAGAGCTCCTGCTGGTTTAAAACAGTGCTACATATGTACAGTGTTTAAAAAACAAAACACTGTTTTTGCACTAACTTTGCTGATCCTGAGCTGATTTTGAGAGTTTTTGGCTAATTGGTTACATGCTACGAGCCTGTGTAAAAGCTAACAGTCAGCATTTTGAACACTTGCTCTAACTGTATGACTTGTCTTGTCAGAGTTTTTGACTTGACTTTTACCTGACTCTGCTGTCTGATTTTGATGTCGTCATTGTGAACATTAGTCAGATTTGTTCTTTGTGTTAAAAAGTACAGTAGCAGTATGTAAAAAAAGGTGTGGTGGGAAATAAAAAGACACGGTTTGTTTTGTTTGTGTTTTCTTAAGAAGTGTTTCTGCCAAAATGATCAAAATTAGCTTAGTAACAACAAAGTTATTGCAAAAATAAAAACAGTTTATTTTTTGAAGTTGTGTAAAGTACTGTACTTTGCAATAATATACTTAAGAGCTTAAAAGATATATGAAATTTGGAACACTTTGAGAGAAAGTACTGACTGAAAATCATAAATCTACAATTTGTGAGAAAACCAAAACACACAAAATTTAGAGAGCCGATGCAGATTGATTAGAATAAAAAGATGCAGGCAAACATACCTGTACATCACCTCCCACGCCACCCACTTGTGGATCCTCCTCTAAAATCTTCAACATCTCTATGGTGCAGGCAGGATCCAAGACTGTGTCTGAATCACACACCTGCCAAAGGCGTCACACATGGGTGCTTCTTAGAACTTTACTTATGACACTTTTTAAGGAATAAAATAAAAATTACATACTTCTACCACAATCAAAGCATCTTTACTTTTATAACTCTTCACAGTAAATAGTTAAAACAAAATAGCAGATACCCGTCAATAGTGCAAGAATTGATCAGGATGTTGAAATCTGTTGTCATAAGTATGACATTTGTTTAGTCTGTTTTGCATGCAGTGATATTAAATACATTGATAACAGCCACATAAAATGCTTTCCAACATTCAGAACCAAGATATTAATCACTAATCAGTCCAAGCAATGTGAGTGAGGAAACATGGGGATGCAGTCAAAGTTTGTCTCTGAGCATCCAGTGCAGTGTGCATACATGCATGTTCCGTAAAGGGCCTGCTGGAGCCTGTCTGACTGACACACTAAGTGCCTGTTTGAAAGCGCTAAACAGGAATGTCATGAATGTTCTGTAAACCCAAGAACTTCAGAGGCAGGATGAGGGAGGATGGTGACCTAGGTCCTTCCTCTAACTGCTTGATTTGGATTACTAAGTCAAGATGCTATGACTAGACTAGAACTGGAAACCGTCACAGCAGGAGCAGCTGAGAAACATCATATCACAAGTGCAGGTGAGACTTGGTCTATATCTGGCCAGATATGAATGGAGAGGAGCTCCTCGTCTCTCTCTCTCTGTCTGTCACACACACACTGCTTTTACAGATTACAGACCACCATCTAAGAAGTAATATGTCTGTGACATACAGTATGAGGGGCTGTTGACAGCACACAGCTGTGCTCAGACATGACCCTTCCATATATGCAGTATACATGTCAATATGGAGATCTTTCCTTGACCTCCATCAACATCCCATAATCTCTTAAACACAATGGCCAGTTTCCACAGACAGGCCAATGCGGAGTCTTTCAACTCTATCTTCTCCTCCAGACTGACATCTCAGATGTTCTCCCAAACACTGTCACCTGCTCTGGCTTTCATCTCACAGGAGTTTCTACGCTAATATGTAAGTCCTGAATGGGCACACAGAAGCGTATTTGAGAAAAATGGGCTTTAAGGATTGCTGACTCAAAAAGGTGTCCTTCAAAGCACATCTGGAGAAAAGCAAAGTAGCTTTGATCTGCAGCTGCTCCTCAAGGTCATTTCCAGTTGGGTCAGTTGGGTAGGACCAGAAAAAAAAAAACAGAATTTTTTTTTAAAATTTTTGTAAATGTTCTCTGTGGCTGTACTCCAGGAGTATAGTTATTCACTAACTGGCACTAAGCTTAGCCTTCCTCTAATAGCTTCTAATTATTTCAGTAGTATAGATCCAAGTGTCTCAGAATAAGAAGTCACTGGCTGAAGGGTGGGGCCCCCACTCAGGCTGAGTCACGGCGGGAGATGGTACAGGAAATCCTAGGCCAGGGGCAGGCTTATTTATTATATTTACAAAACATCAGTCTGGCGTCAAGAAAAAAAAAAACCATTCGTAGAGCAAGCTTCTCGTTGATAGTTCCAGATGATTTGCAGAAACGGATGAGACAACAAAATATTCTCAGAAACTTTCAGTGTGACATGGCAGGATGGTAGGCATTTGATATGTGGGGAGAATCGCTCCATTTCAACAGAACTGCAGAATCTTCCGACATATGACTAAGAAGAGCAGAAATATTCCAGCTGTATGGTTTGGACTCACCTGTATGTAGTCCACAGTGTGCCCCAGGGCTTTGAAGGCTGTGTACATCACCTCTCTCTTACCCCCCCACTCCTGCATGACACAGGAGTAGCGGCAGCTGCGGACCACCCTCGCCACGCGGGTCACTTCATCCGCCTGCATCCCTTTGGTGTGGTAGTTCCCGTTCCACAGCACACTGCCCGCCTCCTCTGCACCCATCACCTCCTGAAAGATGTCCATCATGTAGGTGTCCTCGGGCCGGTTCCCATCCACCACCAGCACCACCTTGAGGCCGGGGAAGGAGATGCGGTGTATGCTGCGCAGGCACTTGCGCAGGTAGTCCGGGTCCTCCTGGTAGGCGGCGATGCAAAGCGCCACCGTGCGATGCAGGTGGCGGCGCTGGGTGGGACCACGCATCCGTCGGTGCTCCAGGTAGGCGAACAGGCTCTGCAGGAAGAGGTGCAGGGCTAGGATGGCTCCATAGAGACCGAAGGACAGGTAGTGCTGCTCCGTGTGGATGAACTGGTAGCCCGTCACGTAGGCCAGCAAGATCCCAAAAAGGACCACAGCAGCGAAAAGCGTGGTGCCTGCGATCCGTAAGGCCGTCCCACAACGAGAGGGCATCTGGCGGGAAGAGAGAGAGAGAAACGGATAGTGAAATTAATCACAGACCCATGCAGAGGACAGAGGTTTGGGTAAGAGAGATGAAGGGAAGTGTATCGGTTAGCTTGGTTTTAAAACTAACTGGATTAAGGACAATAGGCCTCCTGAAGATGTCATCCTCAAGCACTAAGAAGGGTCTTGGCTAACATTTGGCAGGGAAAGCTTTGAACGTTCTGGAGGTATGAGCAAAAAAACCAGACCTCATCACAGTTTAACTAGCAAATGAGCCAAAAGTGAATTATAGGTAATCAAATTCAAATTAAGTCACGCTTATCTTCCTGCCGAATGAAACCCAGTGACTGTGTCTGATAATTGTTTGTGTCTCATGTAACTGAACATTAAAATGCCTGCTTTGAACACAGGAGGGAAGGTAGACTGGGAGTGAGTGCAAAGTCAATACATGAGCCCAGTCTCTCTGGTGCTCCACTGAAGCACAGTCCCTGCGTCTCTTTCCTCCGAGTGACCCTCCCTTTGTCACATCACTTCTGTCTCTGACAAGAGACAGTAATAAATATGTACATCATCTCCTGCTACCTGAGAGGACACCTGCATTAACACTACGAAACACCATTCACATCAAACAGCAGTGACAGATCCTGATCTAATATAGCTACATCTGAACCTGAATTTAGGCTAAGTACAGGTATATACTGTAAGTTTATTAATCGCCCAAGCTTTTTAACCCTTCCCCCAGTGTCCACTGCCCCTGCTCCCTCCCTACAGGTAAATGGTTTTAATTTAAGATCGGCCCAACTTGGCTAGGACTTAGGTATGGAGTAGAGAGCAGGGGCCACCTGAGGAACAATCGGGGTCTTTCATTCGCGAAATGACTGCCCTTCTTCCCCCTTTCCTCACAGAAGAAAGACCGTCTTCATTAGCGAGCCTTCATATCATAACACCCTACTTTCTGGAAACTGACGGGAAACAGCGGTGCGCGAGGTGCTGTTTGAAAGTGGGCTACACCCCCCCTCCTCAGGAGGGGCTGCCAAATCAAAATAGGGTGCCTGTAACCAACACACGCATTTCACCCACAAAAGTTCACGTGCCGTGAACTCATTCACCACCACGTGCTGCACACGGGCGTGCACATGCCTGTATTCACACTAACACACACACGCACACACCTGCTTGCAACATACAAGTGACCTGTGCGTGGAAGACGTCAGAAACCTGACTGGAATCAGCGGCAGAAGAACAAAGTGAGTGGCTCACTAAAATTTCTCTCTGTTCCTAATATTAGAGAGTGGCTACAGACTGAAACTGTCTTAATTAGAGGGAGATGTTGACTTTACTGGAAGCACAGGTCAGGGGTCATTGTAGAGATAAGACTCCCCTACACTTGACCATCATAGGAAAATGTAAAATCACGGTAAAGAAGCACTGATTTTGTGCATTATACCCGTCTAATAATCTGAAGGAAAAGGTTAAAATTTTAATGCAAAGCCATATGGATTTTGAACAAAAACCCTTAACAGTGAGTCTGAAAAGGTTAAGCACATAACAGAGAGTACAGTTTATTTTAAAACTATAAAAAAAAATTACTCAAAGTGAGGCTAACCTTTTTAAGAATATAAGATGTGATAAAAAACTGAAAAATAAAACAAATATAAAAACAAAATAAAATTTCTTAACCTTGAAATAAACGCTTGGTTTTTAACCTTGTTTAATATCTGTAGAAAACGACAAACACTCACTGTGTAGAATGTCCTTTTATAATGCAGAAGTGACTCCCTGAAAAAAATCAGGTATAATGCAGAACTAATTCCCAGCAAAATGACTCGCTACTGTAAATCACTGACAATTCTTCAGGCTAACATTTTTTTTAATAAATAGGGACACTCCATCCAGTACTGAAACACAGCAGCATGGAGACATTCGGAGGTCGGATGTGTGTACTCACTGTGAACCTGGTGGGAATTTCTACCTCACCCAGTTGAAGGAAGACTACAGACAAGTTCTGCAGCTGTCCAGAGTGTTTCAGGGGCCTGGGTCCTATCCAGAGGTGAGTAGTCAGTTCCCAGGCGGTCAGTGTCTGTCTTGAAGCACTGGGCTGAGCACCCTCAGGTGAGATACAGGTAAATTTCTATGCCGAGCTGTAAGGCTGGCGACAGGCTAGAAGAAGCTTTTGGGCTGTGGGATGGGGCACTGCCACGGGAACGTGTGGGTGGGGCAGGGTGGGGACCAATAAGGGCACCTCTAGAGGGAGGAGCTTGAAAGCATATGTGACAGTTAATTCATTCTTCACTCATTTTCAGTCAGACTCTGCAGAACTAATGGAAATCTCTCATTGAGTTGTTCAGGATTTATTTTTACGTCAAGTATTTAAACAAAAAAAAAAAAAAAGATTTTTTTCCATTAACTCCAGAGGAAAATAAAGACAACTATTGCTAAGACTGTTTAAAAATTTAGATTACTACATTCTGAAGACATAATTATAACAATTAATGATAGGATGTATTTTATAATATTATAATTGTCAGAGACAAAGTGCTGGATTAAGAAAATAGTGAATGCTGTTAGCAATTCCTCTTTCTACCAGCAGATGGCCTCCTGAGCGCCACTCAAATGTTTTTTCAGCTCCTCTTGCAGTAAAATCCATTCTATCCAATAAACGAAAAAAAACCCACTTAAATAAAAACGCAAAATCACACGATACTACTGGCCCTGGCCCAGCTTAGACAAACCAACACCTCTTAGTGACCACATGTCCAATGGGACTAACTGGTTAATGTGTTCAAGCTCCTAATGGGAAATTGCTGAAAAATTTCTGGATGTAAATTCTAATTAACACATTACACCATCTGGTCCACGGTGTGAAACGTGATCACTAAACAGCCGAATGTCCCGACAGCAGGGCTGCATGCGGACCCTCTTTATAAGGGCTTATTTTAGCCTGGCAAAGCCACAGGGGCTTTTAAAAAAGGGTGCCAGACCCAGATTACGAGTAAATCGAGCTACGTTTTCCTTGGAGAGGTAGCAATGCTTTGGACAGAACCCTAATGTACAGGAATGCTATTCCAGAAAATGACGTTGGACAATAAACACTGGAGCCAGGAACAGAGAGATAAATATCTTTAACCATTGAACGCATATATACATATGTGTAGTGCATGAAAGACACCCCCCCCCAAAGACTTCCATGGGATCCTGTCGTACACCTAAAACTCTTGACACACACACAAGTTTCAAGATATTCCATGCCAAGGGACAATCCCTTTATCATCTCATGCTCACTTTAGGTCTTTTTTGCAGTTAAATTTTCCCATACCTTCCTGGCCTGCTGCTCACCACGGACACCTGTCACCCTCTGGAGTTGTACTTGTGTCTCCATCCACCTGTCCACCCGTCCACCAGTCCGACGTCGCCTCCTCCGCTCTCTCCTCTCCTCTCGGCACTCAGCAGCACAGCGGAGTCCTTGTTCGGCTCGCTGCTCACACTACATCTTTATCTGAGGTCTTTTCAGAGGGTTCCTCGTCCAAAAATACATCCCCCCCCCCCCCCCCCCCCCCCCCCAAACCCCCTTCTCCCCCCCCCATCCCCCGTCCCCC
>JAACJT020000016.1:18639212-18689006 GCA_009936485.2 Gymnarchus niloticus | reverse complement strand
TGTTCCTCGGGGGCAGCATCTTCTCCTTCAAACGCCCTGGTGCAATACATCATGCAAGGTGGATGGCTAAGGTGATCCATACCATTAAAATGTGCCTTTTCCACGATCAGACTGAAAATCTGACAGCACATGAACTCAGGTACCTTTGCGATGTAAGCATCTTTGCTGTTACCATTTACATGAAAGCCTGGTTCACCGTACCCATTGCGTCATCTGCTCCCTTCAGTGACTTTTGCTTGCTAAGATCAGCAAAGCTGCATTTTCAAAGTTCAAAGGGCACTTGCAGTATCGCTCTGAGGAGATGGTGTCTCTGGCTGTTTTTGACCCTTCTGTTCCTGATGAAACTAAGAAAAACATGATAAAAGCCATGAAAGACAATGCAGGAGAGGAGGAATGTCCAAAATGTCTCATGAATTTTTATGAAAATTCATCACTAGAATCTCAAAGAACATATTGGACATTTTGAACCTTGACATTGAAAAGTTGGGAGAGAAGCCACTGACTTGGCTTGATGATGGCCATTTCCTACATGCCAAAGCTCGCTCTACTAACCTCACGGTCGTGAATGATTGTGCAGAAAGAGGTGTCGCTCTTATCCAAGATTTCAATGCCAAGCATACACAAGATGAAGACCAACTACAATACCTGTTGCAAGTGGTTGCTGATCACAGAAAACAATTCCCTGATGCCAAAAAATCTACATTAACTAAATACTAAACTTAAACACAAAAATTACAGTAACTCATGAATGAACCTGCCCCAGCCAAACTTCAGTTCACTTGAGCTACCCATAAATATTACTGGAATTGAATAAAACTTTCACTGAGTTATTTTCTCATAAAGTGGACTCATTTCCAGCCCTGGGAGGTAAAGATTTCTGAATTTTTTTTTCCACTGTACAGTTGTGAACCACCCTATTAAACGTACATGTAAAAGAACAGCTTGTACACGTGAAGCAGTAAAAGGTACATTCGTAACCACAGCTCCTGCCACAAGCTGCCCAGAACCTGAGGGATGATTTCATCATTTCCCTCAAACCTTCAGTATCAGTCCTGGTGATGCATCCAGACCTGCTCTGGCAGACACCTTTCACGCTGAATTTCAAAAAGGGAGACTAATAACTCCTCCCTCTGATTTGCTAACATCCCTTGAGTGATTTTCCCAGTCCAATTACAGATTTGTTTGATGCCCCAGTAAAGAGCTCCTAATTTCAAGCATCTGCGGTACCAAGCCGGTCAGATATGTTAAGGGCGACACTCTCCGGCGCTTGCCTAGAAACGACACGGCTTTCAGCAGCTCAGGATGAGGTGCGTTAACCTAAAACACCACTACATATTGTGACGCTACTGCCCGGATGCAGTGACTGATGTCACAGTAATATGGCAATTCTACCCCTGCTCACCAGGGGGCACCACTTACGGCACCCCTAATCTGTAGGAGATAAGAAAGGACTGTCCTCTGAGAACAGGCCCGTTCACGACAACTGACTCATTCCTATAAGGAGAAGTGAGTGAGTCATTTTTCACTACAGAAACGGATGCCAACATTACAATAAAAAGCACTCATTTATGACCATCTTAAAAAAAAAATATTCATATCATCATGTCCGTCAAAAAAAAATTTCACATTTCCTCAGTGTGTTGTGTTTTGCACTTCAAGGCCACCATGCAGCAAAGACCGAGCGACGGCACGCTAGAGGGCCGGCTCGGGCGCCCAGCTCTCCCGGCACGCTAGAGGGCCGACTCGGGCGCCCAGCTCTCCCGGCACGCTAGAGGGCCGACTCGGGCACCCGGCTCTGATGCTGCCTGAGCGATCAGCACCTTCAGCAACTCCAGGAAGAAGTCTCCAGGGAGGTCGCTGTCCTTCAGCTCACCCAGCAACTGCACCAAGCACTCCACTTCCCACTGTTCGCTGGAGACCTTCTCATAGAGAGCATCATCTTCATCGCTGGGTGTGATAAAGAGAGAGAGAGAGAGAGAGAGTGAGAACAGAGAACAATGACCAACGTGTGGGCAAGGGTCACGTGCAGCTTTGAAATTACACGTTTTGACCCCATACACAGCAGAGAGTGTTTGACTGGACCAAGGTCAAAGCGATACAGTAACATTTACACAGATCATTACAGCATCGGTGATGACCAAAAAAAAAAAAAAAATGTCCAGTCAAATTCTGGATTAACCTGTGAAGCATTTCATTACCGCATGATGATTGGCTGACACCAATATCAAGATGCTTTTTGCTATGCATTCAGCCGAGAGGAAATGGCTACAGTTAACCAGCTCAGCTGGCTGCTGTAAATGAAAACATTTAAATGAGGGAGGTCAGGCTGATGTGTAGTGCGTGTTATGGACAGGCAAAACACAACTTGCCATACTGAGAGACTACTTTAACCATAAAGTGTGACATTTTTGTTGGTTCTTCTAACCTTTGGAAGTTAAGCCACCATATGTGAGCAACTGCTACTCAAGTAGCAGTCTGTTTGTAGAATTCAGATCCACAGGGAAGAGATTGGTGTTGGATCAAATACAATATGCTACCAAAGATTTTTTCTGTAAATCACAACCCAAATCAGTGATATCACATGTGCGTTACCTGTTATCAGCTTTTGGTGTGAACTGAGCCCCACCCTCACTCCCAGGCGTGAACTCGAACCCGTGTGCCAGTGCACGGACTGGGCCACTGAGACCACACATGTGGCGAAGGGATCCCAGGGCATCTGGGGGCTCAGTTTGTGACAGATACCAAAGCAGGATCTCTTGACAGGGAGCTCTGTAATATAGTAACATTCTACTCTCTACTCGTTCATTATAAATTTCCACAAAAGAACTCCACTTCAACAAAAAAAAAAAAAAAGCATCACTGAGATTTTTATAAATGTTGTTATTATTACGACTACACTAACATTATCTTAATTATAAATCTGAATCATCAAGGACTGAGAAAAAAGGTGCCACTGTTTGGGACACAGACTGACCGTAAATGGGAGACATTCTGCCTGGTAAAGCAGTACAGATGGAAGAGGACAGAAATCTTCTCTCCCAGAGACTTCAGCAGAGCTGGACACGGACGATTCCCAACCACACAGATCTGGCGGAGAACGAGACCACATGTGCCTTTCAGTGCTGGGGGGTGTATTTACAATTAGAGGTCAACCAGGAGGTTCAAACCACAAACTGTGCTGCTGAGGGGTAAGAACCACCTCAAAAGGGGAAGAGAGCAGAGGGAGAGAATATCGTTAATCAAAAATACATCCTGTGTGATCAGCCTAAGAGTAGCAAGGCCTGGACTCCTCCCCCAGCGCGCATCTCGACGCCTGACTCCAGAAGGGTGACTGGCTATGATCACGCACAGAGGCTGGTTGACAGCATTTGAAGGGTGGGAGAGGGAAGCCCAGAGTACCACAGGCACGCCTGCTGATAACCTGACACTTCAAAGGCCCCCTGCGCAGTTTGTTAGGGCTCGGAGTGTGACAGGCGGGGACACGAGACACACGCTAATGGAGATCAGTAAGCCAAACCCTGGGGCTTTGTGGCAAAGCTGGGAGGTCTTAAGCTCACAGCTTGTGCGCTAATGCATGTGTCACCTTCGGTAGTATGCTGCCGTGGAACTTTCTGGATTAAACACACAACCAAGCTTTAAGACGTCGAAAGTTAAGCAAAAATATAGATAAGCCAGCTGCTCATGAGGGACATGCTGCATCTCAAGGAGGATCACTCTGTCAACTTCAACACCCTCAGGGGTTGAAACTGTGCTGAAGACACCAAACAACGCGGCTGCCCGCGGGCACAACGGCGGTACCCCGTGGGCAGCGAGGGCGGACGGTGAGGCTGAAGGGAAAGACGCACAGATGGCGACGGAGCACGGGTCCTCCTCACGGTGGACGTTCACCTTGTACACGTCCTCGATGCAGCGTGACAGCTCATGCTCCCCCACAGTGGCTGGGCCGCCGGCTAATGAAGAGTACCAAGAAAGCACGCTCATTGGCCGAGGTCACCCACAGAGGTCCAAGCACCCGATGTACATCCATGTGTTTCTATAAGGTACATGCTGTTCCACGCTGTGAAGCTTACTGCTCATTATCTTATTTACTCCAGCTATGACGGAGAAAATCACAAGTACTAAAATAATACTGGATTATTAATAGGATAATTGAGATCATTATTGCTGTTTGTGTTCCAATACTGATATTGCTATACCAGCCTTTTAAGGAAATTATTCTGGTAGACATCAATTGAAGAACTAAACATTCATGTATTTATACTGTACATGTAACTGAACATACACTTCCTTCAGGCAATTTTTACAGCACTATTTTATGACTGGTTTTCATAAAAGCGCACGTGTGTGTGTGTGTCAGGGGGATGACCAGGATCCCCAACACTAACCTCTGGACCCCTCACAGCAGAGTAGAGGGGCAAGCAGGGGCTTGAGCAGATAGCGATGGCCAAGCTCCGGTTGATCTTGGACAATAGTGAGTGCCGCACTGGTGGCCACTCGCTGGAACTGCAAGGCCGTCAGTTTGTCTCTAAAGTGCAGCAGATCCAGCACCTAAAACAGGATCATGCAGCAAATACTGTAACCTCAAAGGGAGTTAAAACATTACACAAGGCAAGAAGGTCATAAATAATATAATCTACCCATTTTCCATCATGGCTCAAAGAACACCATGGAAAGGGTACAAGCCCATCACCAGAGACACACTCACACACACAAATTCAGCTAACTGGGCTGAGGAAACCAGAGATCCCACACAAAAACCCATACAGCACAAAGTGAAAACTGAAATGCTACACACAGAGAGGGGGAAATCGAGCCCATAATCCTGGGGGTTAGAAAACAATTCTAACCAATGAGTTACTGTGCTGCTTGCTGACAAATAAGCTGATTTATAATTAATGATAAATAACAAAATAGCCATAAATGTATATGAGCACCAAGGAAATATATTTTACAGTTTTGCGCCTTCCTATGACCCAATCTGGGATATACAGATGGCATTAGGGCAAGAGAAGAACACAGAGCGGAGGGTCCATACCTGGGGGCACACCTGACTATAGTAGCTCTCTGCTGAGAGGGACTGCTGGGGGCAGGCCGCCAGGACCCTGGCCACAGCATCACACTTCCTCCAATCTGTGGCTGCTGCTTCTGCACCACTGCCCCCTGCTGGCCCAGATGATATGGTCCCAAATGACATACACAGCACTGGGAGGTGATTTCACGGAGTGGTGGCTGTATGGCATTTTCCTCTTATGGTAGAGCTTTATGGAATCATGAGGTTTCTCAAGCAGACAGTGAGGAGGGATCAGACATCGGAAAGCTGTGATAAAGCCACCCACAGTGCAATTACTCCCCCTACCCCCAAAGTCAATCTCTCCAAGCCCACAGACCCCGATTAGCTGCACTCTCCCACCCTCCATACCTCCAGCTCCCTCGAGGATGGCCCTAACCACAGCCTGAACGCCACTGGGCTGCATTAGCCGCTCTGACAGCAGCTGCCCACAAAGGCGCCGGAGCCATGGGGGGGCCTGAGCCAAAGGCACCCTGTGGTTCCCTCCCCTGTGTGGGATGGGTGGAGGCTACAGGAGACACAAAGAAAAACATGCCTCATTCACAGAGACACAAAACACATGACAAGAAACAACAGTGTGATGCACTGGCTTTGTGCACACACACACACACACACACACCATATGGAATCAGAGGATCTCCTTGTTAGCCACGCAAGGGCACCTCACAGGAAGCTGCCTGTCTCCCCGTTATACCTGCTTAGGCCCCCCTTGAAGGATCAAAAGCTCCTTGATGACAACTGGCTGGTAGACCCTTCCCAGCAGGTTCTGTAGGGCTTTCCTACAGGCCAAGCGCTGCTCCATACTGACCCCCTGTGGCACAAAACACATACTGCCAATAGACAAGAGCTTCTGAAGAGTATTGAAATTTACAGCAATATGCCAAGTTTTTACTGAACTTTTTTTTTTTTTTTTACACTTGCTAGAAAAAACAACCAGGTGATATAAATGAATACCAGATGACAGGGTAAAGTGTTAATAATACAGCTGGATTAAAGGAACATCCCCCACTCCACTCACGCCTTAAAAAACACCAACAACCTAAATTTCTCTTCATAACACTGACGACACCCCAATAAGATTCCCGTGACAAGTCAAAGGCACATGATATTTAAGCTCTGTTTACAATACAAACAGGCCAAAATACACATGCACTTTTGCAGTAAGGCACCTAAGGGCTCTGAACAGACATAGTGAACAGTGACGGAATGAATAAGTCCTTTAAAGCAGCGTCGCCAAACGGGCTTCATTTTTTTGGTGCCTTGCGCCATCTACTGGCACAGCAAAAAAAAAAATATAGTGATGAACGGACGTAAAACAGTAGCATAAAAACGTCAACACTACTGTATGACCATGTTGTTCAGCATCAAAGGAGCAGGCATGTGGTACAGTACTTTGACAGGGTAACGGAGAAGATAAACACAACCGGCTTGGCTTAAAATCAAGGAATCAAAAACAGAAGGACGAGAGAGCATCCAATAAATTCAAAGCACTGTGTCTTATTCTCAATAACTAACTGAAATGATGCTTTCATGTTCAGCTGGACCAAACACACAAATTCCATCCATCATCTACCTGCTCAGGGTTGAGTGGGAGCATGGAGCCCATCCCAGGCAGCCAAGGGCACAAGGTTGAGGTGTAGCCTAGGAGGGATGTCTGGCCATCATAGGACACGCACGTACACGCACGCACGCACGCACGCACGCACGCACGCACGCACGCACACTAGCCTTTGCTCAGTTGGAGGAAACCAGAGTACCCCCAGAGGAAAACATGCAAACTCCACACACGCAGATGAGTGGCAGGATTCAAATCCCCAGCCCTGGAGGTATGAGGCAACAGTGCAAAACACTGAGCCACCGTGCCACCCCCCCAACCAGATACGTATATGGATGATCGCATGGACAAGTGGGCTAAACCACAATTTTACTTTCTGTGCCACTCACTTCTAAATGCAAATTTGTACATACACACAAATGAGATGAACTTGTATTCAGAACAGAGGTTAGCCTACATACACCTAGAACCATCTATAAATGTACACTATATGGACAACAGCATTGGGGCACCAGTTAATGGGGAGTTCACATACTTTTGGACTTAGGTAATTAAGCCATACTCATTGCAGAGACAGATATATAATTAAACACACAGCCATGCAATCTCCTGCAGCAAACACTGCTGGCAGAATGGGTCATACTGAGAGATTAGTGACCTTCAACATGGCACCATCATAAGATGCCACCTTCCCAACAAGTCCGTATCAAACTTCTGCCTTGGTTAACTGCAAGTGAAGTGATTGTGATGTGGAAACTTCTATAAACAAGAGTTCAGTTGTGATGTCATAAGCCACAAAAACAGAAAGGGACCCGATGACTCAACAATAATACTCAACCTCACTGATGCTGTTACGGCTGAATGGCAGCAAATCCCACCAACGATATTCAAACATCTGGCGTAAAGCCATTCCCAAAGAGTGGAGGCAAAGGAGGACCGACTTCTTATTTATACCGTTGGTTTTGGTATGACATATGGCACAGTCTGGTGTCCCAATATTTTTGTCCATATAGTGTATACAAACTTGTATGAGCCATGATTCAAGGTTTCGATGCACCAGGGACCACCTACTACTGTGCACAACTCCAAACCAATGTTTCAAACATCAACAAAACACAGCCCAGCAAACTGCAAGGAAACGCCAAGGTTCGATTTCAGTATGGCCATTCCAGTAGAGAGGTGAAAGAACAAGTACCTTTTCGTCCTGAGAAGCACCCTGCTGAGGCCGGCGTGGGTGGTAGCCCAGCTGGCAGAGACCTGCCATGACATCGCCCAGGTGTCGAGTGAGGAGAAGAGTACCGACGGACGATGACTCAGCCAGCTCGAGCAGCGCCAGGATCGTGGCCCAAAGCCGACGGTCAGGAGGAGGAGCTACATCGTGCCGCACAGCTCCCACGACCGCCGACCCAAATGCTGACCGACGTCCCAGTGCTATCCCCACTCCGGGAGACAGATAGGGACAGAGACCTAGCATGACCACAAACTGAAGTGCGGAACCAACTGTCTGCTGTTGAGCAACGCTCAGGACGTCTGGGGGCAAGGGTGGGGCCGCCTCAGGGGTCCGGCTGTGGAGCCGAGCACCCTCTTGACTGGGGGATGGCAGCAGGTGCTTCAAGTGACGCGCAAGGGCGATGAGCAGGAGCAGACACTCCTGCACAAACCTCCAGGTGACATCCTCTGTGCCCCTGTACCACTCTGCTTCATCTCGCACTTGTTGCCAGAGAATGTGCGCCTCCTTAAGACGCGGGTCCCCCTGCAAACGATCCTCCAGCTCCACGAGATTAGAGTTCAGGGCAGCCAGCACAGCCTCCTGCTGTGAGAGCTGCGCAGCGCTGACATGAGCCTCTGAGGGGAAAGACGCCAGAACGACGACATGCCGCATTACTACAGTACTGTAGCAGACAGCTGCTTTGCTGGACTGCTGGACTATGCGACCACGTAGTTATGTAAACGGGGTATCACAACCTCTACTGTTAAACAAGGATAACCCATTATTGATATCAGAAAACAGACCGATCAAACCTGGAAACGAACAATACAATCTTTGAAGCAAAGAGACCTTATAACACGCTGTATAAACCTTCGGTTCACAAACATTTCGGACACATTACGCCTATATAAATAACCCAAAGCTATAAGGCTATGGTCATATACATACTAAGTTGGACAACACACACTACGACAGTACGTGAAGGAATCGGCACCTTCTCTATACTGTATTTAAGGTACTAGGAACATGAAATTACACGGCTACTCAGAAACTAAAAATACCTAGACAGCTAAACTCTTAAAGTAATGAATTTCAAAGGCATTACATTTATGATAAATTTAATAATTACTCACCTCCAATAGGCTTCGTCAGAATACGAAGAGCATTTAAAAAACAAGAAGCCATTTTAGCATAACAGTTCCACATGGACCCACGTAACAAACATCAACGGACCCCCTGCGACGCGTAAAATAAACGTCATCAAAGCGCGCAGAAGGTGTCACCAGACTGACTCCATCTTGAATGAGTCAAGGATGAACAAACACACTGTAGTCCCAGGTTAATCTTTATTATAGTGCTGAAACAGAATACCCTTGACCCTGCCATATTTAAGCGGTTGCTAGAAGGGTGGATGTATAGATAAAGCAAAACACCAAGTAAACCACAGCTGAAGTACACCCCTATTTAAACATTGATGGTAATATCGTCATAGAAAAAAAAAAAGTTAGAATAATTTTCCAACCTCTGCAATAAGACGTGATGTTAGCTGCCATTATAATGCATATCCAAAGAATAACTCGTAATAAAATTCACACATTTCGTTTCGAGAGCCAGTTATAAGAAATAATAATAAAAATAAATAAGTGATGAAAAAATATGTAAAACATGATGCCGGACACAACACAGCCCTTTTGTGATAACGTTAAATAACTTAGTTCACATGACATAAGTTACAATAATAAAATAGGACCTTTCTCCAAAATAGACAACAATTGGTTTTGCAGTCATTAAAATCCATGTAAAACCAGGACTTTCAAAATGTTGCAAAAGTTAACGAAAAAAACACTACTAATGAAAGTTTTAGTGTATTTAAAAAGAAACACATCGCAATGTAAAAACGTCACCAGCGGTTGTTTCGTATTTAAAATGGTAATTGAAAAATCTTCTGTAGAAGATCATTGCTGGGGTATGACGCAGGTACAAGCCACAGGTACAGCCAAGAAAGTACTCTTAAACGAGTATCTACCGGGATTTCGGGGACACCGGGTCCTTTTCAAAACCATGCGCGTCTGTTTCACCACAACCGAGTTGTAACTCGTATCCTCGGAGCCGTTAATGATGCAGCCGTCACAAAGGCACTCGGCGAACGCAATGCCGCTGGGGTAGCGCGCCTCATCGTGGTCGATTCTGGAAAAAGGAATTCGCTGCCTTTAGAATAGCACGCGCTGCGGCTTCCCGGCAGATTTGGCCAGCACGTCATTTACGTACCTGTACCGCCAGGGGGAGATGGAGCGATTGCTGAAGCTTGCCGATGACGACTGAAGCTGGAAGCTGGAGCAGAATCCCCTGGCCAGATGCTCCTTCTGATGTGCCTCCTTACGAGGGTCGTCCACGTAGCCCCGTGGCAAGCGCAGATTCCTTCTTAAAAACTTGATGGCGTGGCTCATCATCTCGTCCTTTTTAAAACACCCTTTGTGCTTCCTCGCTTGCGTGAATTCACTCAAACTTAAAGTCATCAGTACCACGACATAGAGGACCTGCAAAATAAAACCGGTAATAATGTGGAGTTAGGCGATGGACAGTCTTGAAAACATCCCTTTATGCATCAGATGGCGTAGTAAGTTACTAAAATAAAGCTAGGAAAAGTAAAACAGACTTTTTTTTTCACTCCAATTTAAAAAAAAAGGATTAAATTGATAGTAAACGATGCAGTAGTTTGGCCTTTAACGTACCCTCAGCATTTCTGCTATTAAAATGCTTGCAGGAGATCACTGTCACCAGGCGTCTAGTTCTCTCTGTGCCATGTTGTCGCATGTCACAGAATTTATAGGCGGCCGCCCACTTTGGGGAAATCCGACTTTGGAAAAAGGAAATGGAAATAAAAACAGTTAAGTCGGATTCCTGCTTCTTTTTCCTGAAAAGCAGCATTAGGAGTCTATTCTTTATACGGTGCACCTGGACTCTGCAACCATCAACCAGTGTAATTTAGCCTATTATATGTTGTGTTTGTTATATTGTGTAATTCAGCCTATATGTTGTGTTTGCTGTTGCTGAGATGACAGGTTTACATTAAGACAAAACTAGAGAAATAATGCAATACCATTATTTGTAATACCGTCCTTAGTACTACTATAAAGATGGGCACTCACGAATGATTCGATTGCAGTTCACCTTTAACTGATTTCAAACAATATAACAACATGAAATAGTCATTGTGGTTTATGCATTTTATTGATTTGCTTGTTTGTTTGTTTGTTTGTTACAGATATTCTTCAGTGACAATAGCTGGCCTGAAGATGGATAAAAAAAAGGCATTGATTAAAGCAATCTGGCTGAAACATTACGAAATTAAAGTACATTTAATTTTTAAAAACACATATCTGAAATGATTAAGTACTAAGAACAAACGCACTGAAATGATCGGCATCTCGTCACACTTGGACCTCATATGACCTGAAGGCAGGCTTTAATATTCCCCAGCAGCCGTATGTTGTGTTGCGATGTTTATTGTAGGAGTAAAAGTGATACTGTTGGGAAAATGTTCAATTTTAAAAAGCTTAAACATACCACTGAATCTCTTATCGGTTTATTGTTTTCATGAAACACTATCCAGTCTTCCTTTAAACCCCCTTCCTTACCCAATCCACCATATAATCGCCTACACGAAAACACTGTGTTCTCATGCTGGTTTTACCTCCGTTGTGTACTTGGCAGTGATGCAAGGAGATGTTAAGCCTAAGCCGGCGCTCTCCAGAAACCAGTTTTGCAATTTGCGAAGATCTGAGACATCCACTACGACAAGAGACAAAAATGCGTAGATCACATAAATCAGAGGATCACCTCCGCCCGCAGAAAGAGCAAATACCCCAAATGAGCCAATACACATAAATACAGATGTATGCTGTGTAGTGCATGGGGCGAGGAATGCACAGAATACGCCTTTGCTCTTTCACAGGGACGACCAGCGCTATGGGGTCGCCTTCCTTCAGAGGGCCAGACAATATTTTTCCCTTAACTTCCCTCAGTAGTGTCTTGCTTTCCCTTCCTTCGATTAGGAAAATGGCTATTTTTTTATAAAACTGATTTAGCCTTACTTCAGATCAGAAAAATGTTTTGAATGGTGTATTGTGAAGTTTTATATTGCAGTGTGAATACTTAAATTTAATGGATACTGAAGATGTTTCTAAGTAAGGGACTATTTTAGAAATTAAAACCGATTACAGCCAACGTCCTCTGTAAGCTTCATGTCATTTAAGATGACCACTGTCCCTGCATTCCAGGTGGATTACAGGATATGCGAGTTTATGCCTCAAAATCTTCCCTTAGACACCTCGATCATTGTGACATTGAAACAATTTAAAAATTAAGTACAAGTTTAATTCCCACTCCTGTGCTTTTCTAGCTCACCACAAATTTAATTCCCCAGAACATTACAATAAATTAATATGAGTCAGGGTACAATAAGATTCAAAGTGAAGTCTCACACACCTAAGACAGCAGCCAAGACCATTGAACCCACAGCCTCTCTTTGGCAATCAGAGTTCTAATCTTCCTAAGGGGCTGCCCCTTGCAAGGCCACTGCCGTATGGATGTTCGATGGGGCAGAGGAACGGGGCTTCTGCTAAACAAGGGATCAAAACTTTTCTGCACAGTGTTATCATAACTGCTGGTATTCTTAGCCATGAAAACCCAGTGAGTATCGCTTATCCACCCTTACAGCCTTACTTCTTCTCTCACTATGGAGAGCACTGTCATGCAGTCAGTTAATTTTTTCGTGTATGACAAAAGGTAGTTGCAAAAGTTGGGTCAAAACATCTGCAATATTACTCAACAATGAAGTATCAGCGAGAGCAAAAAGTAGATTTCCTTATGAAACTAACTGTGCCTATTATTTGAGAAGAGATCTCAGACACAGGCTAAATTGGACATGTGAGACTCATTATTTTTGCTTTTGAACATTTCGTTAGCCTAAATATAGAATATTAAGACAATTCAAAGAAACATGTCAAAAGATGAATGGATTGACATTGTTTAAGTAGGCCAAGATGACTATTTAAAAAAAAAAAATGACATTATTCTTGTCAGGGCAATATAATCCTCAGATTCACCTGTAAGTAATTAAATGAAGATCCAAATAAAAAAAATCTATCAGCATTAACAAAGCAGGAGGAAAGAGAAAGTCCAACATGCTGACAGAACCCCAATCAGTGATCCAGTGCCAAGCCCACGAAGCAAGGGCAGCCCCAGGCACCAAATGAGTGGCATACCTATGAACTTCTTGGAGGAAACATTTACACGGGGGCCATTCAGGTGGCTAACCCAGAAAATACAAAGTCATAGGCCTGTCTGCTGAGATGGCTGGTATGATATGTGGTAGCTTTTAATACACTGTGCTTCTCAATTGCTGTACGGTGGTCAAGTCATCATAAGGCACCTTTCTTCTTTTGTAATTAACGAAGACCTCCCCTCTCTGTACTAGGAAATATTAATAAAAGCTCCATAAATAAGATAAATATTCTGAGAAAAAAAAAAAACCACCACTGAACTTTTCACTCAGGGAAGTCTAAGTGGATCCACGTTAAGAGCAGCCAATTTTAGAGTTCTCTTTGATAAGACGAGTAGGTGAAATCCAGTACGTGGTTTTCAGTATACTTAGGGGATAGCTAATGTGGTCTTCATCTAGTGATTTTCTTTAGTCTGTGGACTTTTTTCTTGGCAACAGTCTGCTCTCATACTGACTGTTGAATTTCATAGACATTGCATGTGTGACCCTAAACTAACCTGGAACTGTCTTTGCCATTAAGTAACTGACAACATACACCTTATTCAAGGGCCTGAATTTCCCACACTGCACCTGGATCAGGAGGGAGTAATACTGTATTATTCCATTATTTGTAGGAACAACCATGTCCTGGGGCAGATTTTCCTCCCAAAGCAGGAAGTATTAACTGCTGGTCCGTTATACCACAGAAACACTCAGCCTAACTGTTATGGCAGGATCAAATTAAAGTATATAATAGAGATGATTATTTAATTATGTCAGTTGATTTGATTTTGTTAAAAACAAGGAACAACTTTGCTGGAGTGATACAAACCACAAGTGACCTTTGGCAGAATACATTTAGCTTGGTTTCGGAGTTGTGTGTCATTACTGACCGCCGCCTGGTAAACAGTTGCATTTCATCACCTCTTTTGACTGAACGTTAAGCAGAGGGCTGGTGACATTTTATATTTGTTTATATTAAAGAACAGAGAATCTCAAATCCAGGCAGAATATGAAAGCTCAGTGATATAACCAAATTGCATAATTTACATTCCAAACGTACACTCACTGGCGACTTCATTAGGTACACCAGTCGAACTGCTTGTTAAAGCAAATATCTATTCAGCCAATCACATGGCAGAAACTCAATGCATTTAGGCATGTAGATATAATCAAGAGGTTCGTCTTTGTGTTGGCCCTGTGGTGGATTGGCGACCTGCCCAGGGTGTACCCCGCCTTTCGCATGAAGTCAGCTGGGATTCTCTCCAGCTTCCCCGTGACCCTTATGGATAAGCGGCTAAAGAAGATGGCTGGATGGAGATAGTCAAGAGGATCTGCTGAAATTCAAACCATGCATCAGAATGGGAAATAAAGGTGATTTAAGTGACTTTGAACGTGGCATGGTTGTTGGTGCCAGATAGGCTGGTTTGAGTATTTCAGAAACTGCTGATCTACTGGGATTTTCACTCAGCCATCTCTAGGGTTTACAGAGAAGGGTACAAAAAAGAAGATCCTGTAAGTGGCGGTTCTTTAGGTGAAAATGCCTTGTTGATGGCAGAAGTCAGAGAAGAATGGCCAGACTGGTTCGAGCTGATATATAGGCAATAGATAGGCTTAAATAACCAGTTGATACAGCCAAGGTACGCAGAAGAGCATGTCTGAATGCACAACACATTGAACCTTGAAGCAGCTGGGCTACAGCAGCAGAAGACCATGCCGGGTGTCACTCCTGTCGGCTAAGAATAGGAAACTGAGGCTACAGCAGACACAGACTCACCAAAATTGGACAATGGAAGATTGGAAAAACGTTGCCTGGTCTTATGAGTCTTGATTTCTGCTATGACATTCAGATCGTAGGGTCGAAATCTGGCATGAAAGCATGGATCCATCCTGCCTTGCATCAATAATTCAGGCTCCTGGTGGTGGTGTAATGGTGTGGGGGATATTTTCTTGGCACACTTTTGGCCCATTAGTACTAACTGAGCATTGTTTACTTGAGTATTGTTGCTGACCATGTCCACTTCTTTAAGACCACAGTGTTACCATCTTCTAATGGCTACTTCCAGCAGGGTAACACACAATGTCACAAATCTCATCATCTCAGACTGGTTTCTTGAATATGACAATGAGTTCACTGTACTAAAATGGCCTCCACAGTCACCAAATCTCAATCCAATTGAACACCTTTGGGATGCGGTGGAACGTGAGATTTTCATTATGAAGGCGCAGCCAACAGATCTGCAGCAACTGCGTGATGCTGTCATGTCAATATGGATCAAAATCTCAGAGGAATGTTTCAAGCACCTTGTTGAATCTATGCCATGAAGAATTAAGGCAGCTCTGAAGGCCAAAGGGGGTGAAACTAGCAAGGTGTACCTAAAGAAATAGCCAGTGAGTGTACATTCCCATCTGAGGAAATAGCACACAACCAGACTTATCAGATTGGTGTGACAATTAGCCGGCTGATCCTCACAGTACCTGTGCAGTGCCCCCCCCCCAATTCTTTTAAATACGATCCCCATCAACCCAAATCCTTAAATGGCTGTGTTGATGCTTAGAGGCAATGTCAGAGTTCCATTCAGAGAAATGAAGCAAAGCTTGCAGCAAGTTTAGACAATTTTAAAGTATTCAGTCCAACTGAATATCTTCTGAAACGGTTTAAAAACTCATCACAACTTTTAATGCCAAGTTTGATGATCATGTCCGTTTTCAGAGATTGATATTCACCTTGGCTTTGTGCATTGCTTAAAGGAAAACGAGAACATTCAACACAATGCATGCTTCTATGCCTTTAGAATATCTACCCCTGGACTCTTAAAACCAACAGTACCGTATGTTCAACAACGGGAAATGCATAATTTGCTTTACCTGCTAACAAACTCAATGTTACTTTGCCATGTGTTGAAAAAGCAGAGGGCTTTAAAAATGCAGTTCCAAACAACCAAAATCAATTTGCATAATTTAAAAAAAAGGGTTATCGGGGGTTTTGATGGCTGCTGACGTGTCCCTGTGATAATTTACCAGTGCATGGGGATTTCATAGAGAATACCATACAGTTCCTTCCCCATCCCCCACCTCCACTTAACTTGTGATAAAGTAATTAAATGTGCATGAAGTAGTCCACAGGTCATGCTCAGTTCCCAGCACAAACACAAACTGAAACGAAATGTGGACAATATTAAGTGGGAGACAACACAGGATGATGTGACAGCCACAGCAGGCATTAGAACTTGTAAAAAAAAAATAAAAAAAAAAAAATCACGATTTACCTTTCAGACTAAACCACCAGAAAGAGCATTTCGCTGGAGAAAACATCCTGCGAATTCCCATCAGCTTTGTGTACCAGCAAACACGTAAAGTGCCAAATTTAATACAAGCAAAATACTCATTTCTATTATAATCAAGTTTAGAGCCTAACAATCACACATTTCTGACTACTCTAAAGAAAGTGAATTGGACTCTCTTTATCAAAATAGTTTATTTAGGTGATTTTCATGTCACAAAAGCAAGACAACCCCCCCTCCTCTTCATATCCCAATTACAACCTCTCTCACGCTCAACCAAAAATGTGGAACAGATGCAATCAAGAATCATTTTACTCAGGAAGAGCTATGCCAAAAAAAAAGTTTCAGATTTTAAAAAATGGGGGCAATACTTCACGTCACAGTTATTTTCTCCTCTATACTCGTAATTGTACACTTTAAGAAAGCGATGCTTATCACATTTGCTATAATTTTATACTGTAAGAAAATGAACATCGCAGAAAAACACTAAATGCACAGAACTAGGAGAGTACAATTTATTGGTTAAAAAGGGACCATCGCAAACAAAAGGTCCAGAAAACAGATCATTTGCCATTTTTCCAGAGCCTGCTGCTGATATAGGATCTTGTGGCAGAAAACCAGTTTGGGCTGAAGAACTAGTTTCCAGAACCGCTGATTCATGGTGCAGAACACCACGTTCACAGTCCAATTGACAAAAATAGAAAAATAACAAACAAGAGAGAGGAATTGTATTAAAGGGGCCACCTTTCCTTTGCTTGAAATCAGACAGGAGGCATGAAGCAGCCTTGTCCTGCCTCTTCTATTTCCTGTATATAAAATCTTCAAGGCCTCTCTCTGAGGGCAAACTACAAAAAAAGTTTGGGAGGCCATTATATCCTGGAACACGAGCCTTTCAATTCCTGGGACAACAGTCATAGCTCCCAGGTCCAAGGCTGATCCTGGGACAAGGTGGCATTATCCCCCAGGAGTCCGGAGATCAGGTGACGGAAGGCGACACCCCCCTCCTCTACTTCCCAGGGATCTTGGCCCTCTTGCGAGCGATGGCATCCTCAACGGCTTTAAGCTGCTTCAGCAGCTCCTCCCGACGGGACAGCGTGCTGCTGGGTTTGCCAGACTTGGGCGGGGGCGGCCCTCCGGAACCAGAGCCCGCAGCAGGAGGCTTACCCGAGGACACCCCGAGACCTTTGCCAGAGGATTTGGGGGGTGGGGTCAAGGGTCGCTTCCTGCTAAAAGAAAACAAAGATTCTTTGCTCTCAGTTCTCTATGTTGGGTATTTAATGGGGAATCCCTTCTCAATCTGCTTGTTAGACAACCACAGAAAATCTCCACAGTTAATCGCACACTCACAAACACAAACTATGTGGCCACTTAATTAAGTACACCTAGTCATATCAGGTATGGGTTGCTCGAATCTTCAAATGTACTTCAAGGGTTGGTGAGTTCTGTGTTCAGAGAAGCCTTTCTGCACACCTCTAGTACTGAGGTATTACTTTTGAACTCGTGGTGAGTCTGGCCATTGTCCCCCCTGCAGTCTCATAAGGTATTATTAGCCAGAAAAATGCCACCGCCTGAACAAACCATTCTCTGTAAATTCTAGACATGTGGCCAAATCACAGGAGGGTGCAGCGCCTCAGGCAATGACAAGCACAGTGTGTTCTAAAGCAGCGAGTTGAGCCAAGCCAAGAATAACGCATCATAACCGACATCACCGCACAGGAGCAGTTCCCATGTGCCTGGGGAGGGGCTCACCTGTCTGCCTGGGGGGGCATAGGACGGGGGCCCTGGCCACGGGACCTGTCCAGTCTCGGAGACAGAGGTGGCCTTCCTAGCATCCTCCTGTCACGACCTGATAGAAGACGAGGATGGATGAAGCATGGGAATGTACAGCACGTCATACGAATAACGGTAATGGGGTGGTCACACACGCCACGGTTTTACATGTTCAATGACGTCATAGTCGAGTACAGACCTGATAAAAGACAGCAATGAGAGCAAAAAGCCTGCCATCAACCTGCTGTTTACTTTGCAGGTTGTAACACGACCGGAGAGCGTTAAAACAAAAAAAGCATATTCAGATACTGCATGCAGGTCATGGCTGAGTTGCCATGTTCAATTTCTCATTCACTGACCGCACACATTCTGGGGAGTTCCCAATGGGAATGGGGGGGGGACAAAACACCCATGAAGCTCGACTGAAAGCTGTCCTCTGAATGTCGTCATCACACGAGCGGGCGTCTGATAAACACCATGAGAGTACCTGAGAGTTTCAGGCAGGTGACCATGAGAGAAGTGGAGATTGGATGGTGACATTTACCTCGCTCAGGTGACAGAGCTATCCTTTTGCTAAACGGGGAGGTCGGCCGATCCTTGTCTGAAGGCAGGTACCTCTTCCTGTTACCTCTGTCTGCCTGCTGCTAGAATAAATTATGCATAAACAAACAAGCAAGTCAGTCAAAGCAAGTAAACAACTTTTTTTCCCCACTCACTGGACAGCTGATAAGCAGACTGGTTAATTATTAGAGCAGCTGGTACTTTCATAGTGAATGAATACACACTACACATCTGTCCTCAGGGATCACAGTGACCTCATCATAAAAACAAAGCACAGAAAATGAATACAGGAAGCAAGAGTGTATGATTTTCCTTAAGTAGCCCCCCCCTCCCGTTCTGGGGTCTGCTCATGTGTAACAGCCCAGCCCTCAGCCACGCCTTGACCTCACTATGGTGAGTCTCCCAATCAAAACACAGTTCTGACCCTTAAACATCCGCTCACCTTGTTGAGCAAAGTGAGCTTGATGTCTTTGTGGGAGCCATACCCCCCCGGGGCACCCATGGGGGATGCATGCAGCTGGTGGGTCTTTCCAGCGGGACCCGACTTCTGCGAGGAGGAGGCAGCAGGTACCCTGGGAGGAGGGACCAGGGGCTCTTGCTTCCGACGCTCCTCTTTGAAGGGCTCCTCCTTCTTCAGCGGTTTTCCTGCACGGCAACCCAGACCACAGGAGGCAATATATCATGATTTCAATAAAGGATTGCCAGTCGATGACCAAAACCACCAATGACTAAAACTGCCTCCATGGCCTGCTTGACAATTTATGTAGCTTCTGAAGTGGTTCTGAAGAAGAGTCTGCCTGGCATAGCGAGAAGCAGGCAGGATGGCAGAGGGCAAGTCAGCATAACCTGATAATGAAGTCAGCGGTGGGAAGGTAACCCGACGGCTAGCTAAGCAGAGGCTAGGCCAAAGGGGGTACCTCTCTCTTTATTGGGGCCCTTGTCCCGCGGTGGCCCCTTTTCCTTGCGGGCCTTTGTGGGCGTTGGCGAGCGGGAGCTAGCGGACGACACGGGGCTGGCGAGGTCGGCGTACATGTCGTCTGAGTCGGCGCTCCGCACGGAGCTGCTGCTGGAGGAGGCGGAGGAAACGGAGGAGACGCTACTGACGCTCAGGGACCTGGAGGGGAGGGAGGGTGGTGAGGAGACACATTGACAGACCACCCAAACACACACACACACACACACACACACACACACAAACAAACAAACAAACAAAAGGCAGTCATACCCATGGGGCACGCTCAAGATCAGACATGTAGGGTGTAAAGAACAAAAGCCGTGAGGCATGCCACACTGAATAGGGGTTCTTGGCACACTGGCAAAAAGTGTTAGAAGGACGGTAGTTAGGACACTCCCCCGAGACCAGGGATGTGGGGCTATCATGAAAGTGAAGCATAGGCAGATCAAATCACCAAATCACGCTAATGAAAACGAAGAGTGGATACCAGCTGCAGTGAAATACCTGGACTTTCTGTGAAGTCCACCGGTGGAGGAGTACGGTACAGCATCACGAGGGTGGTGGGGAGGGGTGGAGAGACAGACAGCTTATTAATGTGCTTCCAAAAAACTCAGAGCCTGACTGTCATTGTCTGGCCTCCGTACCGAGAAGAATGAAAGAGCACATTTACAGGGGCAGCTTTAAGATCTCACAGCTGACAAGTAGGACGCCGCATTAAAACATCCCGAATTCCCCAAAAGAGCTGAGAAAAGCCCCAATTAAGGAAAGTACAGGATTGATGTTCACACAATTTAATTGTTGTGATTGGTAAAAGGGAACAGATTCGGTGGTGCGAGTGTGTGCACGCGCGTCGTCATTCCCTGAAGTGAGACACTCCCCAAAGGGCTTTCCGCTCCAATACAACCGCAGCATTTAAAGCGGCAAAACGTCTATCGAATGAAACCTCCGTGATGACATCAAACGACTGCCAGCCGGCGTGGATTCGACCTTACCTGGACTTACGGGACCCGGAGCGGGACCGCGACAGGGAGGGAGATGAGGAGTGTGTGCGGGAGCCCGAGGGGGAGCGGGAACGGGAGCTGGAGGCGGAGTAGCTGGTGGCGCTGGCACTGCCGCTCACAGTTCGCCTGAGGGGAGATGGGAGAGTCAGGCCGGGAGCGGGACTCGGCAATCTGGCCGCCATAAGCCATCTAACCAGGACAGCCATTAGTGCAGATGGAGAGAGACAGCACTGGGACAGAGAGACATGATGACAGCACAAAATGTTCCTGGAGAACAACAACGGGAGGAGCCAGTCCCTCAAACCCCAATGTCACTGCGACAACGAGCCGTGTCAAAGAGTGGACCACCAGCAAGGCACGGCACTTAAAACTTGCATTACAATCACACGGCTTCTCATGCTCACAGCATAACTTTTTCGGGGCTTTTTCAGGACATTCACCATTTGATCACATGATTAGACAGGGAACCATACTGCACGTGTTATTTTTTTTATTTTTATTTTGCAAACACTCAAGAGAGTTGAGAGTTGGGAAAGCGTGTTTACATTCTCTAATTGGAATCATTTAAGAATTTCGCCTGGATGTCAGGGGTCATGCTTTCGATGATGGAACTTCATCCCAAAAACCCCAGCAGAAGTAGAATGAGCAACAAGGGAGGACTGATCTCTAAAGTTAAAAATGAACACAGAAAAATATGGGGCTTAGATGACATTTCAAAAAAGGCCAACAGTTACCTGTGCAAATAGCATCACTCAAGTAAATAAGGGAATTAAAGTTCAGAGATGGTAACAAAAAATCACAATAGTCCAGTAATCATCATTGAAACACTGTTCATAGTATACCTTTAAGAAATATTACCAGAGAAAACTACTAATCAATACCTTTGATTATCAAGTCGAAGCAAAGTTTAGAAATCTTTTAAACCAAAATATGTACTCAAATCAGCTAATTCAAGCTCAAATATTTTGCTAACCAATCTTTCCAACTTATCTGCTTACACAATTCTGCATCGCGTCTCCTGCAAAGATTAAAACCTACCAGTCCATCTTAGTAAACTGCAATGACCAAGTCTAATTCAACTACAGACATTTCACTGATTTAAGAATTATATTTTGGTGGCTTTTTTTTTTTTTTTTTAAAAGCTTTTTCAGTTGGTGAAAGACAAATCACACTTGTCCAAGGATGTTTCACTGGATGGCATGCCCAAACCAATGATTTCACCAAATCATAGAGTGGAGAGAGGGTCTTCTGGGCAACCCAGGTGGCGTCCCCTCTTTCTGATGGTGTAGAGTCTGTCCCACAGGTAAGAAGAGCACACTCACACCCCCACCATAAAGCCTGAGTAGATCTCATTGTCCTGCCGCCATAGAACTGTAATCTCCATTTTCAAAATGGTATATGTAAATGTGGCGTGAGTACGTACGCCTTTATTCACCACCATTGCCAACCATGAAGAAGCAGGGGCTCCATGAAGCACCGAACGCTGCGGAGACGGCCAGGTAAACAAGCCCATTTGGAAATATGCAAACTGGCCGGTGGGAATGCCTGTGCAGCTTAACCACAGGCCTCCTAAACACATGCGATATGTGTAGGGAGGCAGAGACACGCACACCCCAGCAAAGGGCTGTCACAGATCCAGGTTCAGCGAAACATCCGAGTTACAACAGCAGATCAGCGACAGGTCAAGTGACGCGTGAAACACTTTCCCCTTCACTAGGGCTTCAGGATATCATTAATCAACGACAGCATGGCATGCGGATACAGACACCCCAGCTTGTCTATTGCAACATGTATACACACACACACACAAATTTTTTTAACCAAATGCGGATATTTCGCTTAGGAAAAAATCAGACAGAAATGAGAACGTAGGGGAATTCCCCAGGGGAGGGGTACCTGCGAGGGGGGCTGTGCTGAGGCCTCTCCTTTCTGCGCCCCTCCCTCGGCATGGACACCTTGCCAACTTCCCGCGGGGTGATGGGCTTGGCTCCTTCGCGGGGGTTCACCCTGGGATTGGTAGGCTTGCCCCCCTCCACTGCAGGCTTGAGGGGTTTTCCCAGATGCCCTGGCAGTGGTGGGGTAGGCGGTTTCTTTGTGGGGGCCTTCTCCCTGTGCAGATGCAACACAGCAAGCTTCAGAGAGAGCCTTGGAGAAGAGAGCACACTTTCATGACACCACCGGATCCCCTCTAATGACTCTATGGTTATGGTATCACTCTGTGGTAGTCGGTAGTACCGGAAAATTCAAGAGCATACTGGAACTCCTCACCATACATGCTTCATGTTAACATGCATGAAGGATGGCATGTGTCCATGTGTGCAGGCATACAACATGTCTGAAAATGCAGGTGTGGCGCTCTCATGCGTGTGAATTCAGAAGCTGCGTTCACGGTGTCCCACCCTTTGACCGGCAGAGGAAGTTGCTCCACTTTAGCCTTGGTGGAATTCCTCTGGGCGGTGCGTGTGGGAGATGGAGACGGGGATGACGAGAAGGACCTCGACCTGAACGTGATAAACACCACGTCAGCGCGGAGGATCGAAGAGGTGGAGCACGAGCCCGCTTTAGAGCATCCCTCACCTGGACCGACTGCGAGATAAGGAACTGTGCTGGGAGGAGTGACTGGAGTAAGAGCTGAATGAGGAGGAGTGGGACCGGGATCGAGAAGAGCCGGACCCCGTGTAGGAGGAAGAGCGAGATGAGGACCTGCGGGGGGAAGAGATCCGAAAGGAAGATCTGCTTTACTCAAGCACTGGCAGGTGTGGCTGCAGCCGGCATGAGGCCATTTCTGCGGGTACCTGGAAGAGTTGGAGAGGGAGACGGAGGATCCCGAGGGCCGGTGCCGTCGCCGACCGTGTGGGGGGGACCCTGCCATCCCCACACGTCTCTGTGGAGACTTGGACCGGCGCCAGGGGTCCTTCCACTCATCTGGCCGCTTCACCATTGGGCCCAGCTCCTTCTTGGCTGGGGGCTCCATGGGCCTGCTGAGAGGGGCAGGCAATCGTCCGTGTTCTATCAGATTCTCTTACCTGGTCCCGCCCCCACAGCCTACCGGTACACTACTTAAAAATCTTCATCTTAAAAATAAGTCAGGCTGCTCAGAAATGCTGTGATTTTCGGTTTCATGTTTTGAGGTGCAGTTGGATGTTGGTTGGTAAAACGAAGACAAAGACTGGGATGAGCAGAAAGATTTACAAAGCCAAAGACAACATAAATCACAATAAAACTGCAGTAAAGTGCTCTATGCTTCTCCCAACATCATAAACGAAAGTTTCTCTTCAGGACATTTTGCAGCAAAAGCACGCCCTCAGCAAATAGTGTTTACAGGCCGTTTCACTCAAACGCACAAATGGCATCACTCGCCACCCTGTAGCCATTGATTCCCATCACCACAAACTCCTGGGTCATAAGTTTTCAGTTCGTCTACACCGCAACTATAGACTCAGGGTACTTGTATACATGACAAGTTTGAATCTATGTCACTCTACACCGCGCACGTCTTCAGCAAAGCAGTGATGTCATTGCTGACAGTACAGTGCTCCTAGGCTGCCTCACGGCCACCTATTTATCTGTCTCCCACAGTCACTCGCATGCTCATCAGAATCACTGCTTTCATGCACCAATTACAACCATCCTGCTCTTTCCAAGTGAACTTCACTACAGAAATACCATGTCAACATCCGTCGTTACCTTGTGACGTCATGCAGAGCAACAACAGATCATGACGATCTCTCTTATTTCGCATATTCTTCTCTTACCAGCAAAACCAGCAGCCTAACAGAGGAGTAAATTTAAGGCCAAACACCACTCATACGTATCTTACTACATATTCACTGACTAGTTTTTGTGGCATTCTTTGGTCATTGTCATGTCTTGTGCTTTCAGCAAACACCCACTAAGACGGCTGCCACAGGACACTCCTCAAAGCACTGACATTACGGGGATGAACCATTTTACACATGCTTGTGCAGAGAACCTGAATGCTGATTTGAACTATTAGTAAACAAAATATTACTTGAATTGTTCACTAAGCCTTAGTATATTTATGAAAACATAAACTAAGTACAATAAATTGTAATTTATTACATCACCAGACTTTAAATAGTTTTACTAAGGCCAAGGGCTCAGTGAAAACATGACCCTCTTCCTTAGAGAAGATAAGGAGGTTTCGTCAGACATAAATGAAAGACACTGACATGCTATACTGGTAAGTTTATAGTAGTTTGGATTGTTGCAGCTACCCCACTATGTAGCTTTCAAAGAACACAAAAGGTTCTCTCATAAGGTTCATCAAGATTAACCATAGCTGCCCAACAGTAGCAGCAAAGCATCGATGATGTCACACAGCAAAGTACAGTAGTTTCTGGCCCCTTACCGTAAGAGCTGGTCTAGGATTTCCTTATATGTTATCTTTAGCTAAGCCGTCATGCGATTCTGCTTTTGTGTACAAGCTATTGGTCTTTTATCAAGGCGAATCTTCAAAAAAACATCAATCGCTGCAAATACTAATTCTTAAAATAACTTTCAAACAACTACCGGATTCGAATGCCTCGTTTGTCGATCTATTCCCCCCGCCACAGAAATTTAAATGGAGGCAGTTCACCAAAATATATGTTTTTGATGGAGGGAATGAAAATTCCACATACAGGTGGGATGGGAGGGAGCCCCATCGCCAGGTAAGCAAGACCAGGGAGGCGCATTGAAGAAATCTAGTCAGCACAAATTGAGGTTGGCATAAAATACACAGACCTGACTGAATAACAAGTCAGAGATGTCAGCTTTTGGTGATTTCGCCTACAGAAACCAATCAAAGGAAGTACTCAGGATAACTGCTCTGGTCTATGCACATTTTCAGGCCAGGGTTTTACCTAAGAACGCACAAGTCCCTCTCCACATCACATTTCCCGTGTTGTCTGCCCCGTGGCTCACCAATGAACATGCCTCACAGCATCTCTAAATTGAACTGTCTCTCCTGCAACTACGGCATGGGGGGGCTACCTAAACAATGTTGTCAGCCATTCACGCTTCAATCTACTACAGGAATGTGGGTCTCATACTGCTTATAATATTCATTCACAGCCAGCTGAATACCCCAGCTGAAACCTGCTGCCTGACAACAGTACTTCCATTTCAATTCCTCAAATTAATCTTTACATAGGCATGTTCCACACTCACAGATGTCATAGGGACAGAATGCGCTCGTTTTTTTTCCCCCTTTCCTTTTTGAAACCATTACAAGAAAGCTGTGCTAACACTGCAGGTGTATTATTTACAAGCATTCCACTGTAAGGAGGGCCGAGCCGCAGGTACAAGGGCAACTTCCTAATTTTCCAGGAAAGTCAGCTCCACAGAGTGATGCAAGGTATATTTCAAGGCGCTACCAGCATTTTCCCATTGCCATTTGGGTTACTGCAGCCGAAAGCATTAAAGAAGCATTAAAGACAAAGGCTACTCCTGAGAAATCAATGACACCTGGCTAGTTGTACACCCCCCCACACCCAGCTCGACACCAAACTAAACTGCCCATATTATCTCGAGCAGCTAGAATGGTTATCAGGAACAGCCGAGAGAAATTTGTTTCATGCCTTCCCCAGGGAATTTATTTTTCTTGTTTTTAAATCAAGCGGTGCCACCAAACTTCCTCAAAAAGCGGGACACTTCTGGCATGCCCCAAATTAATTTCGGCTCAGTCCCCGCCAACATACTGCGAGCCTCTGTGTCACCATGGCAGCCAAGGAAGTTCATGAAGTTCACGAGGTTCACTAAAGGTCAGAAAATGGTTGGCGTGTTCCTCGTGAAGGTTTAAATAACCCATTCACTTCCACGGCAGCCCAGACAAGAAAACCAACAGGAAAGTGCTTTGGATGTGGAAATAAAGCAGGATCATGCAAATTCTGCTGACTACGATCAAGGTGCTACACAACAACTCGGCTTTCCTGATCTTACGAGGCTTTGGGTGGTTCAATGCAGGAGCCAACAAGCCCAGATCGCCCTTAAACTCTAAATGCAAAAAGATGCCTCTGCAATCAACCTACTGGGGTAAATGGGCCCTCTGCTCAGTTCCGACACACTCAGAAAGAGTGACCCAGACATGGTGAACGGGCCCTCTGCTCAGTTCCGACACACTCAGAAAGAGTGACCCAGACGCTACCACAATAAGTGAAACTGAGATGTCTTTGGAAACCGATAAAGCAAGCAACGAATGCTCATGTAAACCGCCCAATTAGAGTCTGAATGTTGATTTAGGCTGCATCTGCATTCTCACTGACCATCTACCTTGTGTGTGCTGTACCCAACCACATATGACATGCTAAGTGGGAGGGGCCTTTCTGCCACTGCCTTATGGGAATCATAGGTGCAGAGCACGGCTGTCTCACCTCGGCGGCGGGATGACAGGGGAGCGGGCCTTGGGCTTGTCCTTCTCCTCCTTCTTATCGCGGAGCTCGCGAGGTGGCCTCTCCCGCGGCCTCTCCTTCTCATCGCGCTTCATGCGGTCGCGCTCCCACTCCTCTTTGCGCCGCTGGCGCTCCTTCTCGCGCTCACGCTCTCTCTCCCTCTCGCGTTCCCGCTGCCGGCGCTCGCGCTCACGGTGGTCCCGCTCCCTCTCGCGCTCCCGCTGCCGCTCCCGGGGGTCCCGTTCCCACTCACGCTCCTGTGGAAGGGGGGCACACACAAATGCATAAGGGTCCACAGGTGACAGCCAAGTGGGTCGCAACCACAGAAGCTCCCGGAAGCCATAGGAACTGGACCAAGCCTCGTTTTTCACCAGCTGGGACAACCAATCATCAGAGGCACTCAACAGGAGTGTGCAGCAATACATTGTGACATTCACAGATACCAAATTATGGATGAAAGAGAGAGGGGAAGAGGGGCTAGACAGAGCAGAGAACCAAAAACTCGAGACTGAGGGAGTCTCGTATCTAAAGCTTGTCATTCAGATAGTAGGAGTGTGACAGCACACGTATTCATACCGAAAATTTTCACTACAGGTCTTTTGGTTCGGTACACACACGTACCAAACCGATGCAGCAAACGCGGAACCTTTGTGTGTTTGTGCATTTCCCTCGAGCAACATTTGGAATATTTGTGTTGCACAGTTCTAATATGAAGCCATAAGCTGCTAATGTGAGTACAATACAGCTCAGGTACAGCTTATTCTCTAAATGTGCACCTTGAGGGATATTTACTTTTATTTACTTGAGAGAATATAAATTTATTTTGATTTACTTAAGTAAATTTTACTTTTATTAGTAAGTTGCAGCAGTACTGACAGATACTTAAGACAATTATACTTTATTAAACAGTGGTTCACTGAACAAAGAAAAAAGAAGAAGCAATTTCTCTTTTGTTTCTTTTACCCACGCTGTACCAAAAACTTACCGAACTGTGAAAAAACCGAGGTACATACCAAACCATGGTTTTTGTGTAATGTTACACCCCTATGAGATAGCATTCTAAGGAATGTCAGAGAACCAGGCACATCGTTTATCCACATTTGACAGTTTGGCACTGGCGATTACACAGTGTGTAATTATCGTGTGGGAGTATGCAGGTGGGTAGAGTGGCACCACCAGCAGAGCTGCAGGTATGGGAGCGCGTCACGTCACGTCGCGTCACGTCCCCTCACTTACACTGTAATGGTACGGCAGCGGCGTCTCTGTGTAGTGCACTCTGAAATTCTCATACTGGCCCCCTCTCCAGAACGTCTCCATCTCGTAGTCGTAATAGGTGTCAGCATATGGGTCGTTACTGCGAAAATGACAGAAACGTTGGCGTTGGGAGGGGTATGGTGAGGAAATTCCACTGAGGGGGCCTGGGGATGAGAGCCAGGAGACCTCTGCAGAGGTACCATGGGCTTACCCGTAGCCAGGATCTCGGAATTCCACATCACTGCGGAGAGGGCAGAGGACAGACATGCCGTCAGAGTTTACACTCCGGAACGAGAGGCGTGGGCAGAAGCATCGGATGCAAGGAAGCAGTTAAGGGCACAGGCTTGCAACCCGAGGGTCGCGACTTCGATTTTCATGCCACACACTTTGGCTGAAGCACTCAAGTAAAAACACTGAACGACGGCAAAAATATGCATGTCACCAAAGAGAGAAATTAAGAGGGGCAGGGGAGGGTCCCACGGTGGGCAGATGCAGCACTGTCACGGCCGCACTCACCCAGGGTCTCTGATCTCACGGGTGATGCGGTAGCGCTCCCTGAAGAACTCGTTCTCCTTGTCGAACTCCCGCTCATCCTCGCCGATGGTGACATTGAACCGCTTCTCCTCGAAGTCAGGCTCCTGCTCTTTCCTTATCGTGGCCTTCTTCAGCACCTAGGGGGTGCGAGGACAGACGCCTTCAGGCACTCTGGCGCTTGAGTCCCACGAGGAACTATCAGTGCCGAGACCGGGGCTAACGGGTACCATTCGTGATACCCAGCTAATAAAGTGTTTTCTTCAGAATAAATGCTTAAAATTGTATTTTTTTTTTTTAATATGTCAGTTTTTAAGTGTTTTTAAAGAAAATTTTTTATATCAGTTCAAACATATGTTGAAAAATGCAGAAAATGGGTTGAGTCAATATTGTGAGGAATTGTTACAAGTCATAAGTTCTTTGAAAGTATGCTACTTCAGCAATATACTTTATGACGTACAAAAAAACTGACTTACTGCTTTTTTTTTTTTTTTTAAGAGCAATAAGTTCAAAGCGGACAGCAAGACTTTTTTGTAGCAACATAGACGGCAGGTGTCAAAAGATCAAAAATGCTACAGAAGATATTATGCACAATAATTTTACCTGGGATTTACACTTCAGTCTGTGCTTAGACAAAATTAAAATTTATACAAAAAAATAATTATAGTCTGTTCCATTTAAGTGTGTAATAAAAGCAACATATTGTAAAGAAAGTCTCAGAATGGTGCTTTTCACTGCAGTCATTTTTCTCCACACGACTACTACTTTGCATTTACATTTGAAAATGTGGCTCAAAATTAAATTTAAAAAGTGATGAAATTATTTATTAGGGGTGTAACGGTATTCAGTATATTATCGAACCGTTCGGTACGCCCCCGACGGTTTGATACACACACGTGAACCGCGGTATTGCGGTATGCCTGTCATTTTCCTATACGTATTGGCGCAAATATGAGACGGTGTTTTTCCCCAAAAAATACATCTAAAAACTGGGGTTGTCTTATTTTCAGGGGCTAGAGTTTAAATGTCATTATACAACAGCAGATGCCGTAAATTATCTGCCTCCTGGCTATCAGTGCTTTGTATGCAGATACGAGCTAGAGAAGAGAGGCTGAACTGAAAGAAATATTCTCGTCGCTCCAATGTGACAATGATGAGTGCTGGTAGGGAGACAGAGAGAAGCGAATTAGAAGAGGTCCAGTCGTCTTTCACATCCTCAGTGCGGGAACATCTTGGATTCAGCGCGCAATACAATGACGAGGGATAAAAAGATGATAAACTCATTAGGGTAAAATCTCATTAGGGTACCTAATGAGGGAACTTAATTTTGCACTTCACTATTTTTACATTTAATATTGCCTATACAAGTATGTAACCTGTTTAAATAAAAGAGAAGGCAAATTAGGCTACTTCCAGGTTGTCAAAGCTTAGACAGAACACAGAATGCTTAGACAGGTAGTTCACTTAATGTTAAACTTTATTTAAATAATAATGTGTAAAATAGACAGTCAAAATAAAGTTCATTGTTTAATTAAAGGGTGATATATTTTTATTTTCTTAAATATAAAGATACCAAAACCGAACCATTACCATGGTCCAAAAACCGTGACACATAACGAACCATGGAAAAAATGTACCGTTACACCCCTATTACTTATATGGTGAAGTTTGTAAACACTGGCTTGATGGCTTCATAACTGGCTTCAGAGATTTGCACTTTTCTACCACCTAGGGGGTGTCAAAGAGACCTCCCTCTGTCTTGGATTCTGAGGTTCACAAAGAATGGCTTTCTTAAGGTGAATAATGTTTGTTTTCATGTAATAAAGAAAACTGAAAACAAATGGTTTAGTGGAGCAATTCAGACCCAAAGCCTCACTCAGGGTACCAGAGTACCCCCAGGAGCTAAGAATGGTGTTCATTTAACCATCAGGGGGTGTTCTGCTGTAGGAACCTCTGAATAAAGTGCTCACCCTGGACCAGCTAACTGAGAAGACACGCTGCATAGAAAGCACCTGTATGTTAAAGCTTTGATTAAGCGCCGATGCTCATATCAGATAAACGGGCGAGACATGAAAAATCAAAGACACCAAGGAAGGAGAGGCAATTCTGGGGCCATACCTCCTTGGCATGGCGGAGGCCCCTCTCCCAGGCACTCTCTACCGGGGGCTCAGCTGGCAGTGGCGGCGGTGGCAGCTCTTCAAGGGCAGGGCCCCCCTGGCGGTAACGGCAGATGAAAACACTCGATAGTGGAAAAATCACACACAACTGACATGTCACCAACAAGACTGTGCATACGGCTTCAGGAGGAGCTGGGGTTGAAAGGCACAAGCTTAGGTAACCATTTCAAACCTTGGAAGTGTCCAGCTGTTGTACCCTCAAGTAGGAAAGCAAGTCAAACTTGCTACCATAAAATATTAATTTCAAATGTACCCAAAAACAGAAGAGACTATCTGCCTACCCAGGGATTAGAGGGCATGAGGGGATGAGGGCCTCCTGGGGGCCCCCCATTTGGTGAGAAGGGGTCCGGCTTGGCAATGAGGGAGTAGTTGCCCTTGTCATTCACACCCGGGTGGATAAACCTGCAGTTCATACCCCAGGTGCAATTGCCTGAAACAAGAACAAGTAGTAAAGAAAAAGGTGCCAAGTCCCTCAGGGCAAAATTCTGGGCCAGGATCCATGTCCCCACATGGCTGACAAGCATTTCCACCGAAAGATACGTGGGCTGGAGAAAAACTTGTTTGAGATTCTAATGAATGCCTTCAGGTGACACCAGACTAACGATTTCAGAAAATGAGTGTCCCTTCATAGCTGTGAGCAGATCCAGTGTAATGCTTCCCCCTAGCGGTTCCAGTTAATAATGACAGTACAGAACCAATGACAGTACTGGGAATATAAACCTGATGCTTGTACTCTGTAATGGGTCATGACAGTGTACCACGACGCTGGCACGCCACGCCGAGGATTTTTAGATGGCATTACCATCCAATTACATTTTTCCCTCAGACACATAGCAAGAAATATAATTTTTTTTAAATAAAGCTAAGGTAGAACACAACACAACTTCAAGTTTCCAATGGTGAATCTAAGGGCACAAAGGCTGGTCGTATGGTTATAAAAGACATTAGAACTAGCCAAAGCCTAAACACCTCTGAATATGTAGCCAGGGACAAACAATTACGACGTGTAGTTCTACTTACTAACACAAGGAGGGGCAAACAATGATTTTTACATGAATTTGAGTGTTTCATGCCCAGCTTTAAGGTAATTTCTTGCCACTAATTGCCGGTCATTCGCATGTCTTAAGTTTCACCACAACCTGTCATATAGCTGTGGATACCCACAAATGAACTCAGCTACCTTTCTCTCATGTTCATTTATTTTGGTTACAAAATTGTTAAAGGACGTGAGTGCATCCGCAACCAACTACGTAACAAATTTTGACAAACTGTAGAAAGTGGGTGGTCTCAACCAAATGAAGGGGTGTACACTGAAGTTCTGATAGGCTGTCTGCATTTTTTTTCCCCTACTGCCGCACACTGCATGTAGGGTAAACATGCAGCAAACCACCGTAAACAAAGACCACAGAAAGCTTATTAGACATTTTATGGTAAATTATGTTCAGATCCAACACAAAAAAGTAATTTCCTGAACAATCTGACCAGCACCAAGTCCTTAAGTCTTTGCATGTCTACGTGTAGAACATTAAAGAACGTATTTCAGAAATGGTAATGCAGATAACAGATAATACTGGGAATTGAAAGCTAGCCACTGGGCACCATCAAAACTGATGTATTAGGGTCTCCACTCCCTATAATGACTTTGTGATGTAATGGTAGCCATGTGACTATGCTCAGTTCCGGATTAGACCAAAAATGGAATGGCAGGCCACCCTGCACAGGCTCCAGCGCACTCATGGGCAACATCACGTCCTTCAGAAGCTTCCACACTCTAGTCCTTCCAGTAAGCAGACCTCACCCACAGCCCCCAATGCTGCAAACAAAGCCACAGGTCAACCTCCCGATGGTGCCTTGACAAGCCACCCTGTGTGACGGTTTTCCAGAACAGCTTGCTTGTTAATTAGACTGCACTGATCCCCTGATCGAATGCACAAATTAAGACAGCCTTAAACAAAAAGGCATTAGCTTAAGACGTGATTAAATCCTCCAGTTTTGTTAAAACAAATTATGTTTAATTACCAACAATGCTGGAAAAATGATTTTCCACTTATCACAATTGACAATTACTTTAAAGAATAAATGATCTGTCCTGTTAAATAATTGTTTTTATCATTTGTGCAGTTTTATTTGTACAAATAGATGTGATATCTCAAAAGATGCAAACTTAAGTAGTCCTTAAGTAACATTCAGTCACACACTTAAAATCGAAGGCCACATTGGAATAATACTTCAAATGAATACAATTTAATCAATTAACTGACGGACCAGCAGCACCACGTGCAATAGGCAGGGGCAACCCACGCTCGGACATGCTGTTAGGGGGGACTGCAAGTTATTAATGAAGCACGTACCATCAAGAGCAGCAGAGCAGGGGAGGTCAGACCCGAAGCAGCCCTGAAGGCTGCTGGGTAACTGCTCACCCAATTTTAGATGGGTACTTGACATGCCTCAAACGAGACACTCTACAAAGAAGTGAAAAACAATCCCCCCTTTAAACATGGCACACATCCAGCAAAATACACTTAAACCAAAGGAAATATTTGGCAAACAGAACATTTCCATTCACCGGTCATTTTCTGATACTCGTTTCTACATTCATTAGCAAGCAGTAATTACAATAAACAATAACACAAACTAGCTGCTTGAAGTAAACAGCCGATGCTAAATTACTTGGCTGAGAACTTGTACATCAGAGACGGTCATCCGGCTATCACACATTTGTATGTAAATGATGAACGAACAATTACAAGTGTGCAGACGCATGTAAATACGTACTGTAGAAATTGCAGCGTCTCAGATAAGCAGCCATGTCCTACCGATGACACATTTTGGGGCACTGAGCATAATGTGGGATACCAGGATCCCAGCTGCTGATGTCACTACTCTGATATCACAATGGGCGAGACAGGAAGCATGAAGCGAACCCACCTGGGTATTCCTGAACGCGACACAAATTATAGCACCTCCTAAGGGGTCCACAAACTAGGCATTGGCCAGTTTCAAGGTATACTGCGATTTGAAAAAGTCACGGTTTCATAACCACTAAAATTTTCCATTATACCATCCCTGCGGTATGAGCTGTTTTTTATGATTTGTCAACAACAGAAAGTACAGGAATCCCTCAGGTCGTGTACAACGCAGAGTAACCCCTCCCCCTCCGGTCGGTGTGAGCAGTCAGTCAGCTGCGTATGATGGCCGGAGGAGGTGAACCGCCGAACCCATTGAAAAAGACGAAGTCGGCTGCATGGGAATTCTTCGGGTAGTGAAGAAACACAGACGGCCACGGATTGGCGGGGGAAGATAATGTGAAGAGTGGCTGCCAGAGGAGGCAATACTTCAAATGTGATTTCACATAGATCTACGGGAGCAGCACCCATCACTTTTTGTGATGCAGTCTTTAAAAGAACGTTTGCAACCAGTTACAAGAGTTAGCGTGTCTAACTCTGGTGAAACAAATCACCTACTATAAGCTTGCTACCGAGGCTGATTAACTAACAGCAGAGCAGAGAAGTACGAATTTTCTGCAAAAATAGTACTTTTACTTTAGTACTATAATTAAATTTAGCTGGTATCATGTCTATACTTTCGTTTTACTTTTTTTTTTTTTTTTTTACAAAAAAGAAGTCTATTTATGTTCTAAGCTTGAGCTGCAGGTTTAGGCTCCCTTAAGGGACTGCATTTACTTTAATTTTAGAATTCAATTATTTAATTTTTATTACTATTTTAACTTAACATACACATTCACTAATGTTCCAAATATTCTATATGTTGTTTAAAAATAATAGATTGTGTTCAATGGAAAACATCTGTTCATTTTAGAGCTATAATCTACGGAAGCGTATTGCTGCCACACCAGAAGGAAAAAAAAAAAATCAGTATCCCATAATAATGTGAATAGTCTGTTATAACAATATATTTTGCACGTTATAAAAATATATTTTCGCGTTATAGCGTGAAAACTCATGTTTGAATCTATGGTTTGCAGTGTGCAGAGAATAAACTGAGTAATATTTACATAATTTAATCGAGTTCTATTTCACGTTTGGGTTGAGACATGGCAAGATTCTGCTGTTATTGAACACGGTGGATGACATTGTAATAAGTATGCGGACTCTAAGAAGGATTTTAAAATACATGAGGCTGTACAGAAGAAAGAATGAGCCCAACTACCAAATTATCACATTATAGCATGAAACGTTTCACATAATAATGTAAAAATATATTGTTATAACGTGAAAAATATATCGTACGCGGTAATCGCAATACTGTGATACCATGAAACCATGATATTTTTGCTTAAGCTTATTATACCGTCAGAATCTCATTCTGGCCCATGCCTACCACAAACACACATACACGCTAACTGCTTTTTCCAATGCAGGAGATATCTGCTGCCAGTAAATTCTTTGAAACCACACGTTCCCATTTCTGAGGAGAGATCTACTTTAAAATAAAAAAAGTTAGCTTGCCGGCAAGCAACAACAGCAGCAAGTAGCTAGCTGGCTGTCCTTTAAGCCTGTTTTTTTTTTTTTTTTTTTTTAAATGGTTAATATTAGCAAGCGGTTACACTAACGCGTGGATCCTATATGCGGGAACAGCTGTCATGGGGGGGGGGGGCGGCAGTCAGGGGGAAGAACTGGCGATGGGTTCCCCATGCTAATTTGTTCAACTTTTCTTTCATGGTCAGAAATATTGTCACGTTAGCATGTTCAGTTGTGTGGCCTCGCTGCTGAAACCCCATCCCAGCATGCATCAGCGAGACTTGCTCACTTGGTTTTACCTTTTCATTCTGCTTGACTCATCAGTCTGGCTCGACCCTCCCACACCCCACATCCTTGATTTCTCTTTACAGTGCTTGTCATTTCCTAGCTGCTCATCTCTGCCAGGGGTGAATATCACATGGTTCTATCCATGCCAACCCAATTCTCTCAGATACACAAGTCTGCTTTTTTAGCATAAAATACACGCAAACAATGACGACAGAGTGGCGATGCTGGTTTATCAGCCACCTGGGGCAAGTGAACCCCTAGAACCAGCTGCAACAACGCATCTTGCTGATCTACGCTGTTCTATCAAACAAGGCCACCCCAGGTAACCACTCTTCAGCACATACCCCAGAAACCCCCAACAGCTGTCTAGGCACTGTGGATAACTAGGGGCTGGTATTTCCCATCCAGTGTAATCAATGCAACAAAGTGAGTTTGGGTATTTCAAACTAGCTTGCCTAGATCTGTTTCGTAATTGGTGTTCAAAACACAGCCTGACCAATGACAGAAGCAGGGGGTGAAAAAACAGCTTCTTGTCAATCTACGGATGAAACCCCAAATCCAAACTGCTATGCTTAGTCACGTGTTCTAAAGATGCCCTACCTTTCATGAAGAAGCGGCAGATTGGACGGGGCCGGATCTTCCTGTCCATGGGGTCCTTCACCTCCCCCTCTTCCAGATCATCATCCTGCAGGGAGCACAGAAGCATTAATATCCCAGTGCATTTGCCAAGTCAGTCCTCCTCATTTTGGGACAAAAAGCAGAAAACCCTCAGGTTTTGGTCAGCATCGATTTTACAGACGATATAACAGAACAACACAATACAGGTTTGATATAGCTGTCCCCATACACTCTAAAAGGTATCAGTCACAAGAGGTTCAGTTCAAAGTGTAATGAGATCTGTATCATCTATCCTTCAGATATACTGAGGAGGTAGGACGCAATAACCCTATAGCTCAGCACAGTGATGTTAACAGAGCAAAGACACTCCCAGAAGGCATGAAGAGGAAAACTAATCACAGCGCGCTGCCAATCAGGTCCCCAGCATTCCAGAACTTCTCAAATGGGTAATTTCACTCACTGGTCAATGCACGCCGAAAAATATATACAAGGATTAAACGTTTTTAAGTGCTTCAGGGAAAGTCAGGAGGCAAACAGAAAACAGAGCTGCTACTGAGTAGGGTCGTCCCTGAATACCTATCAGAGCCAATATTCGGGGGAGTTGGACATACAGAAAAGTACCGTCACCGACAGAGCAGGCCATACAACTCAATCTTCACAGAAGGGGGTGAGCTCAACCAGCTGCATCTTTTCAAGGGTTAAACAAGCACTGCTCAGAAACCAGAAGCATCCACGTGGGGTTGTACCAGAGGTAGCAAACACTGCCCTGCGATTCAGGTAGCTTCACTGTCAGGTACCTCTTCAGTCCACTAACATCCTCATGATAGCTGGGAAAGGAACGAGTGCGAGTGAAGATTCCTGACAGTAAGCTTTTCAATGACGACAAAGTTAGTCTTCCATGATACGGAGGCGGCTTACTAGGACATGACAGTAGTACAAAGCACAGAAGACAAATCAGCCAATGGCTATTTATATGGTATCACACTGGGGGGGGGGGAGGGCTGTTCAAACAGACTTAAAAATGAATGATGCTGCTGGTACTAAGTGAAAATGCCATCACTCACTGCACACCTGATAACACTTGGAAACGGAAGCACCTGATTCATATCAGTGGAGAAATATTTTATAACAGCATAAACCTTTATCCAGGTTGGTTTGTCTTAAAAAAAAAAAATAATAATAAAACTAAACCTGAGCTGGTAAAAACTCCAGGGCACTTTTCTGAACTCAAAAACCAAGTATTTAAACCCAGTCAGCCTCTTTAGAGGAGTAAAACACAGAAGAAAAAGTACATGTTGAGAATAATCAGCAGTCAAGCTGACTCCTGGCTAGTGTGTGACATTACTGTGAGCAGCTGCTGTCACGTAAGGAGCAGTTACTCTGCAGGCATTTACGACCAACACTGACAGATCCTGACTGCTGCCCAGAACACTGCATTTAATGCTAACATTCAGCCAGCACTATACGGTTTAGTCGGTCTAGTGTCAAAGCGCAACAAAAAAAAATGTTTAAAGATTATAAACTGCTATGGAGAGTGTTTAGGCAAAAAAAAAAAAAAAAAAAAAAAAAAAAATCGAGGACTGCTTCAATAATAGCATGGCACATTTACACATTTTTACCAAGCTTAGCAAGAGGGCAAGTTGGTATTATTGAGACAGCGCCTGTCTTAATGTGCTTGTAATTGAAGTATTTATAAAGTATCTATCTAATTAGCCTGAGGATCACAGCAGCAGGCAGGCGTTAGCAGGGTGTGCACTGGTCTTCCATATGTGACCCAGACAGCCCAACTCCATACTTACATCGATCTCTCCCTCATCGATCTCTCCATCATCTTCCTCCTTTTTGTCACGGATGAGCTCACGCCGGCCCCTCTCCGGGGGCCTGGGCTCCTCGGGGTCCCGGGGCTGGGAGTCCTTCTGAGGAGGCATGACGAGGTTCTTCTCCTTCTTCTTCTTCCTCCTCTTGTCATCGTCCTCCTCCTCATCCTCCTCGTCCTCTCCTTCTTCCCCCGCAGCCTTCTCAGCCTCCTCATCCTCGGGCGGAGGTGCGCTCTGCTCCTCCGGAACCTCCTCGTCATAGTCCAGTTCATGCTCATCCAGCTCTCTGGACACGGACGACGATTCATCCTTCAGGTCACTCACCAGCTGCCTCACATCCTCGTCCGCCCGGCCGTCCAGCACGCCCACCGCAGACACGCCCATTGTCTTCATCCCATCGTCATCCTCATCTTCCTCCTGGTGTGCAGCTGCCATCTCCTCCTCTTCCTCATCCTCTTCCACTGCAGTTAGTGGCTTCTCGTGATCTGCCTCGGAATCAGGATAACCGGGACCCTGGCTAATCATATCCTCTTCTTCATCATCCTCCTCATCAGCTGAATGGCTGACTTCTCTGTGCCCTACAGCCACCTCTCCTCTCTGCTGTTCCTCCTCTAAGATGTTCTCCCCATCTTCTCCACCCTGTTCCTCGTACTCCTCCTCCTGCTCAGACACTTGTTCCTGGGCCGCTTCCTCCAAGTCTTCATCCAGGTCACCCAAATCGGAGTCTCTCCCCCCCTCGTCCTCATCCCCATCTTGATCAGAGTCGTTCAAAAGATCGCTATCTGAGATCTCCTTTTCCTCCTCCTCAAGGGACTGCGGGGACTGTATGGGACTTTCAGGGGTATCCATTGGATGATACTCTGCAAAAGAGCATGGCAACAAACCACATTTTAAAATATCTTTAATTCACACTAGGCCAAAGGGCCACATGAACTGGATGCATAAAGAAACCAATAGAAATGCAAATTTTCGTAAGAGCAAAAGCAGTGCCCTACACTATTCTTAAAAGTAAACCACCAATATTTAATGCAGAAGTAATTTTAGGATGGGTCTGCTCAACCTGAGTTATCTAATAAACTGTCAGATGAGCACCTGTTACGGCGATCTCAACTGTCCGGTCGTGTATTCCTCCAACACCGGCCCAGAGGTCTGCACCTACTAGGGCTTATAAAAAAGCCACTGAAGACGGGTTTGGAAACACCCTAAGAACTTCGACACAATATCAGAATAATAGAAGAGTATCACAAGTCTGGTAGTGTGACAGGTAATAGCATAAACCTTGTTTTACAGTTCACAAGGTTTAACTTGCCAATCTTCATCAGAAACTTATAACCAGTTACCCACTAAAAGGTGCGTGTATTCTTGTGAATTTGCGTACTAAATTATGCATCAAGTGATGGAAATAAACTAAGCCACGCGCTAACCTGTTGGCGGAGTTTACCCGCTTTCAGTATCGAAACACAATCTGACCGAAGTGCAAACGAACAAGTGAAACACTAACGCATTCGTGTCTTTCGGAAAGTAATGCCAAGAAAATCCATCAGCTAGACGGCGGCAACCCGGCAGGCGGCGAGCCGGCAGCCGCAGGCCCGAAGACCGTCCTTGAGCGCGGGCCTCCGGCATCCACTCAAAAGTGGAATTAGCTTACACTGCTAGCTTAAACGATACACTGCACCGAGAAAATACGCCTTCCCCCGGGCACCACGGAAGGCTAGGAGCCGCGCTTGCCTGCTCATTAACAACACGTAGCTAGCAGTTAGCTCCTAGAGCGACAAAATAGTCGTAAATAGAAATCAGGTGGCTAGCTACATATTTCGCTTTTACCTTTGCAACCTGAGCGTCTTTGGAGACAGGGCCACGACCTTAGCACTACTCAGGCTCTCCTGTCCCAGTGTGGAAAAACTATAATAAATAATTGGTTCACTGTTATTGTATTTTCCCGGAGAGAACATTAAACCCGCACTACACAGTGAGAGCGGCCATTTCCTGACGTCATAAAAGTGAGACGGCGCCTGAAGCTGCTTGCGGTATATTGGTGTTCATGAAAACCGATTCCAGATCGGATTTATTGACCCTCACTGCGCTCTTGAATATTATGAGCTGGCCGATTCAACAGATCCGAACTCAGCGTTTACTCTCTGTCCACTTTCGATAGGGACTTCAAGAACGAAAAGGAAAATGGCGTAACGGCCGCTCTGAAATATGTCGTTCAGTGTTTCATGGCACCGTTGGCGTTTACATATTTCTTAAGGTGTATTCTTGGGTATCACGTAACATCTTCTTTAATAACCATTGCGGACTATTTCGTATTTTTAATTATTATTATTGGTTATTTCCTCAGCCAACAATAAACCCATATTAACAACCGAATTACATATTTCTTTTTAGTCACTTAGAACTTTAGTAATGCTATCTCATAGGTAGCCTATTTCTTTATGACTGATGACCACCGTATGATCTTGCCGTCCTTGTCAGCGTAAATTTAAATTACATTTACATTTAAAAACATTTTAATACGTACATTTAATACATAAATTCTATTTTTTTTCTCTTACCGGCTGCATGATTTTCAAAGCAAATTGAATAAACAGTGATCTTTTTATTGTGAAAGCACAATTTCATTAATTTTTAAATGCTCCCACCCAAAGGCAAATAATTTAATACCATTTACGATCGATAGATGGTACTGAAGACAAGGGAACGTAGAAATATGTAAATTCTGGCCATTGGTTAATGCCTTTTGACAACCATATTGATGCACTGCATTATTTTTAATACATGCATATATATGCACCTGCGAGAACTATTAGTGTAACAACCTATAATCAGTCTTGATTTTTTTTTATTGTAAGGTGACCTTAAGCTTATTTGTTCTTCAATACTTACTACAGGGTACGTACGTTTGGTATGCCATCAAACAAGACATCACAATAGAAAAGTGACCAGTCTATGATCTGTAAAAAAGGATCGTGTGTGTGTAATATTTCAGTTTTCACATAAAAAAGATTTAGTTCTGTGAATACATTATTTACATCTTACACTACATTTCAAATAGTTACCTGTGAATAAAGCAGGCCATAATAAGGCTATTGTAGAAAAGGCCTTTAGTTTCCTGGAATTCAGACAGAATGCAGTGTTCTCTTGCCCTCGTTAAGTACTATGAATATTAATGTTACTAACACTGGTCTCCTAGGCTAGGTGGAATCATAGCTATTATAGTATTCTCGTCGCCTTAGTGATGAGATCCTAAGATTATTAATGTCAGTTAATCTCAGATTATAGGAGCTTTGGATATTTTTTGGTAGAGCTTTTAGGGAGAGCCTTTGAGAGAGCATAATTAGTTTTTGGGGGGCCATACTTTAGTGTTCAGTGTTTATGTGGAACGTTGTGTAAATTGCTTAGCTTGAACCTCAATAAAGAAAGATCTTACCAGGATCCTAAGAGTGGTGTTCTGGACGACCCACCCGAGGTGCATACGGCTGAAATACACGAAGCAGCCCCGGGAGAGTGTTCCCGACAGGGATCTCCTCTGTATTTACAGTCCTTTGAGTTATCAGAGCGCTCTCCGCTACAGCTATAATAAGCTGCTTTTAAAAGTTTACTTGTTTAGGCTACAGTTAATATTCCAAAATAAACATATTTCATTTATACATTTTTTTTACTTGTTTCATTTACGTCGGTATGCAAATGTGGTTTTTTTTTCCTTTCTAATTAAATACTCTCCTACCAAAAATTGCATGACAGTTATATGACAGATTACGTACACTAATCATCTAATTTGTAGAAACAATACACAAAACATAAAACACCATCAATAACACAAACACTTAGACATGTTATCCCCATGTTATGCCCAAAGTGCCAGCGCGACGTTTGCTGGGAAACCCTGCTGTCGGTTGACCGACAAATTAAATAATTTACAACCTGAATGACAGCACAGGGGAGGCCGAACACCCCGGCGAGGGAGATAGGAAGCAGATGCACTGTGCTGTGCATGGGAGCTGTGGCTCGACGCCCCGGGGACGCGCGCATCTCCCCCCAGTCTAACGGTGCAGAATAACTTTATGACGCCAACGGCAACACGACATCAAGCGGACAGCAACTAATTTGAGCTTTCAGTAACTTACTGAATGTGTCCTCCAATTCTCGAGTATGGATTTCGGGTAGGAAAATCAAATCCAATCTATCTGTCTGTCTGTCTGTCTGTCTGTCTGTCTGTCTGCTGAACTGAATGCTCAAGTATTTTTTTCCCCTCAGATTATTGTCTGAGAAATTTATTTTAATTATAGTCAAGTTCACCTCATATCTCGTACATTCTCATCAAAATAGCACGACTTCCATGCACGTCGGGGAAAAGAACTATCTTCAGACTTACTGCGTAAATGCATATAAAGATTACGCTTTGTAATTCTTAGTACATCAAGACGTTCATACGCTCTGTCTTACTGAGCTAAAGGCAAATATCAACATGTTTTCATAAATTCTAATAATTTATCGATTGCTTGATTTAACATAGCCAAATGCCAACATCTGGAAAACAGACGAATTCTCCTTGAATGTATAGAGCGTTACTTTAACTGAGCAGTAGTGTCGAATTTGGGTAATAATTTAACGTGGCTAATTGATAGTCTTAAAATATTTAATATCTGAAAGCAGCCCATAACGTTGTCAGTCACCTGTTGTGCAGCATGTTATTGCTGGATTTCAATATTACCTACGAAAGACACTGAAAGTAAATCATTAGATTACCGTGTAGTGTACCACCTTGTCCACACTTATGCTACTGGAAACATTAATACAATAATCTGGCAAATGAATGAGGATGTTTGCTGCTGTTTCAGCGAATGTCGACGTAACGTCGGTAAGTGAAAGCCGTATAAAAGTATGCACATTTCTACTGGTTTATAGATTTAAGTATGTTGTTCGTATGTGACATTAAAAAGCACCCCCATCCTTCCTCAGTCATACAGACGCATCAGTTAGTAAAGATTCAAAGAGGGGCCGCGTACAATGAGAGTACAGTAGAATGCCAAAATATTCCCACACGCTATAAAAAGATTTCTGCAGGATTTTGCATTTCAAGAACCACGCGTTCAGAAATCACATAAACCCACATGGACAAGAGCTGCTTTCATGAGAACGCAAACACTGCGGATACAGTGTTTTTAAAAATGAACCTTAATGAACTACTAGCTTAAACTGACCGCAGCTCCATGCAAAGACCATCGTGCTGGAAATTTGTGATCTTGGCTTAATTGATTTCATTTATGTTGCAAGAGCAATGCTCCTCACATCACGCCATGTGTTCTATGTTGCCATTGCTTTTTATTGTCGAAATATATTTATTATGAAATGAATGTATGTGGTAGAACGATGCAAGTGACTGGAGAGTCTTACATTTATCCTTATATTGTATATCAGCTACTGTAATGTAATGTAATGTATACGTTATGCTCTGCTTTAAAGTGACTCCAAAATTCTACACTACAATGATCACCTCTAGCGGAAAGTAGCTTGATCATTTTACACATCTTATATAAAATAAGTATATGGTTCAGACAGATTAGACCATCAGTCTACTGAGCAACGTACAGTACAACTGACACGAAATTTCAAGGTAACAAAAGTGGTGGACATGGACTGACTGCTTGTGTTGTATCTAACATTTAGCTATTTTATTGCAGTGACTTGTAGCCGGTGGGCGAGATAATGGACGGTAATTAAGGGGTTCGCTGACTGTAAACTGAGACTTGTGCATAATGTGTTATTTAATCACGATTCAGAGGTTCACCGGCACCAGTTACATTTGATCACAAATAACACTGGCAGCTTAATTAAATTGTAACGCCAACGTAGAAATATCAAAGTCGTTGCATTAAGGCATGTACTGTATGTGGAGCTTGATTTGTTCAAAAATATATTATTATTAGGTGCCATCAAGTCGATGTCGACTTCTGGTCATCATTTACATGACACTTCTCCTGAATGTCCTGTCTTCTGGCTTCCCAAAGGCATGTTCAAAATTGTTGAGATAATCTTGTTGCTTCCTCTTTTGCCGAGTATTATGGTCTTCTCCAATGTTCTTGGTTTTCATAGAATATACCTCGAATTTGATATTAGATAAAATAATGATTAGCCCAGCTTCAAGTGAAAGTTTAGGCTTGAATTTGATCAATAATCCACTTCCCAGCAAACAGGGAACGTTCCCACAACTTTCAATAACGTTATCATTAGGCTCTTAAAAGGTTCGGTTGCAACGGTATAAGACTAACGTTCCTATAACGTTCTTTTTGAAATGACGTTTTTTTTCAAAAACGTTCCTGGAACGTCCAGAAAACTGGACATAAACGTTTTAACAACCTAAAATAACGTTTAAATAACGTTCTGCTAACCCAAAATTGTTAGCTGGGTTGTTCGTTTTTCGTGCATTCAAATATATTCGCCAGCAAATGACCAAGGCGTCTATACTCTCAATGCTCTGCCTTTTCGTTGTCCAATTTTCACACCCATAACGAGACACTGAAAATACCATATTCTTAATAAGTTGTGTTATTTTCTGGAAAGTTGATATGGGGGGATGGGCGCACACCAAATGAAATCCTGGCTCTGTGCCTGTGTGTGTGTGTGTGTGTGTGTGTGTGTGTGTGTGTGTGTCCAGCATCGGATGCCATCCACGGTGTCCAAAGCCTTCAGACCTTACATTGAAATAAGTGGTGTGGACAATGGTTGGTAGGTAAAAATCTGAAAAATGTTATTCATTAAGTGCAGCGTCCAATCGTGTCCACAGTTAATGGACCGTCTTTCAAGGCAGGAAAATTCTTTCGGAATGTGACCTATTAATAAAAACAGCCCTACAACACGTTTGAATTGGGAGTTCTTGGCACTGAGGATTTGCTGTATAAATATACGTCGCATACGTATATTGATAATTTAATCGATCAGCTGAAATGCCGAAGTTGATTTAAATGTGGTCTTATTGTTGTTGCTGCTGTTGTTTGCCGTAATATCTGAGTTATATCCCAGCCAGGTGTTTTATTGAGATATGACAAAATGGGGGGGGCAAACCCTGATGTCAAGTTACAGCAAAACAGTGCCAAGTGAATGAATAAGCTCAGAGCTGGTTTTTGATCTGGTGTGGCCTCAGAGGTTACCCATGATCCACGGATCCAATCACAAGGAGCACAACCTTATTTAAGCTAAAGTTTATCAGCTGACTGCAACTTGGTGGAATTGCCAGTTTATATATATATATATATAGTATGTGTATATTTTTTGTCCTCAGGAGAAATGGAAAAGTGAAGTTATTTTCCAAAGAAGAAGAGAGGTCCTAAGCTACATCTTGCACCAATGTGAGTGTTGACTTGAAAGAGAAAGTCACTGCATTTCAGCTGCAGTTCAATGAAGAGAAGACGGCAGCAGCAAAAAACAAATAAAATAAATCCTATGAGGAGAAAAAGTGACATTTGAAAACACAAAAACTTAGCTAAAAGTCAAGAAACAGAGACATAAACACAAATACCATGAGAGCTAATTCAAGCTCCAGAATGGACACCCCAACTAACATCTCGCTGGTGGGCACTGCGGAGACGGTAACACAGTCAGTTGAATATAAGACTGTCTCTGTGTTCCTGGTCTTACTGGTTTGTGGTGTGGGCATCGTGGGCAATATCATGGTGGTCTTGGTGGTTGTGAACACACGGCACATGCGCACACCCACCAACTGCTACTTGGTCAGCCTGGCTGTAGCTGATCTCACCGTGCTTGTTGCTGCTGGCCTGCCCAATATTTCCGACAGCTTGCTGGGTTCTTGGGTTTATGGGCATGCTGGTTGTCTGGGTATCACCTACTTCCAGTACCTGGGAATCAATGTATCTTCCTGTTCCATCACTGCCTTCACTGTGGAGAGGTGAGTGAATCTTCTCTGTCACAGAATTGCTAATCTCATTTTGATTTCAACTCAACTGTTTTGGATGGGGGGGGGCAATAGGAAAACCCATAACGAGGGGCATGGTGGCTCACGCTGCCAAGGTTGGGGTTTCAAATCCCACCTGATTGTCTACCGGACATGCAATGTAAGCTGATTGGTATCTCTAAATTGTCAATAGTGTATGACTGTGCCCTGTGATGGGCTGGCCAATTCTTAGATAAGGTATAAAACCTTAACTTCCAAAGTAGTAGTGGTATTTTCAGGTCTTAATTCAATTGCTTTCCTTATAATAATATTTGTCGCTTTATATTTATCATTTTTTGCATCAAATTACATTATGTTTTAAGTACTTTGAAATGTTTTCAATGGTTTGTTTTGTTCAGCTGGTTCCTTTCTTCATCTAGACAGACTCTGTCCATGAGCAGAATTTAAAATCAGCTCACACTTCAAGTTTGAGCATACATACAGTTTATTTTAACAGTTTTGTCCTGTATACTGTCCTGAGGACTTCCATCATTTATCTAAAAAGGAGAAGTCCAATTATTAGCTTGGGCATCAGTTCTCAGTGAAGGCTCATCCAATTTGAATTTCAGTTATCCAGTTAGGAATGCAGGGCATATTCAAGGGAAGTGAGAGATTTAACTTCAATATTATATTTAACGGAAAGATAAAAATTTCTTCACTTATGGATTTCAGCTATATGTTTACGACCAATAAAGCTATGAAGTGTCACCCCGGTTTTTCTTTGAACTGCCATTCAGCATAATTTCATATGGAGCCTATCCCAGACAAAACAGGGCACAAGGCTAGGGTGCTACCACAACGGGATGTGGGTCCATCCCAGGGCACATACACTCTGTGTGATTTAGAGACATCGCTTAGCCTAACTGCATGTCTAGCACTTGCGGGAATAAACAAACACAACACAGGTAGGACGTGCAAACTTCACAAAATGAGCAAGAAGTGGAATTTGAACACACAACCCTCAATAATTGTACCTTCAATTTACTTCTCTTTTACTCTTTTGATAATAGCTCAATATTCCACTTTGACTCTTTATTAAAGGTACATTGCAATCTGCCACCCCATGAAGGCCCAGACAGTTTGCACGGTGTCCCGAGCGAAGAGGATTATTGCAGGGGTGTGGGCTTTTCCCTGCATCTACTGCATGCTTTGGTTTTTCCTGGTGGACATCCAGGAGAACAAGGACAAGCGTGTGCAATGTGGCTACCGGGTGTCCCGCGAACTCTATCTGCCCATCTACCTCATCGACTTCACCATATTCTACTTGCTGCCTCTGCTCCTGGCCATTGCATTGTACGGCCTCATCGCCCGCATCCTCTTCCTCAGCCCTCTGCCGCACTACGCCGATGCTTTGGCGGCTCCCGGCACCACTGTGCGCAGAACCTGCAAGGATTTGACAGAGGGTGGGAAGAAGGGGGGCCGTCCAGGACGCTCCAAAAGCTCCTCTTCCTCCTCTTCTTCCAGAAAGCAGGTAAACATACAGTCACGGGATTGTGACATGGGGAAAAGGCACTTAAATTATGGGGTTAAATTCCATGCATTTGCTTGTGGGGCTTTGGTTCAGCAGTAATCCATCCCAAAAAGTCCACTTGAAGCCTGCACATATGTGGTTATGTATTGATATGTATCTCCAAACACATCTGCCTCTAGCCTTTAGAAAGCAGCCCATGTAGTGCTCTCACTGATAGCACCAGGGGTCATTCATGGTTTGTTCATATTTGCTTCAGAAATTACAAACATTACTATTACATTCATTTGTATTTACCACTCCTTTCTTGTAATAGAACGGCCCATGTTCTATGTAAAACTGACGTCTAAAATCTGAATGCCAAATTGTACCTTTACTTGGTTAAAGAGAACCACAAAAAGTGATAATTATAATCCACCCATCTTCCAACACCTTACCATGGACACTTGACTGAAGTCTATCCCAGGCAGCACAAGGCACAGGTACACCTGTCATGAGATACCAGTCCATCACAGGCTACATACACACATTAAGTGCATCTCAGTGATGCTGCTCAGTCTAACTGCACGCATCTCTCTGGACTGTGAAAGGAGCCTTGAGGATACCCTGTGTGAGGTCGGGAGAACGTGTAGACTTCACACGCTGAGGAAAGGCGGCCTTCAGATTGTCAACCGGGGACAACAGTGCAACAACAGTGCTGTATCTGCCGGGCTACCATGCTAAAAATATCATCAAATTCAACCTATTAAAACACGGAGGACATTTGGAATGTCTTGCCTGCAAAGTCCAGAGCTGTCTGTTTTGTCCATTAACGTTTCGGGGCATGACGTGTCAACTTTGAGAACTGCTGTTTCAACACTTGTAGTCACAATATGGCATTTTGCCCTTGTGAGGCAAATTGAGGCTTAAGAATGGCTGCTCTGCCACATTAAAGGAGGGGCTGATAACAGCAAGTGGCTGTATATAAGCTGATTTAGCCACAAGCTTCCTTGGCCTTTGATTTATTTGGACGGGCTTTGAATTTCTCCTTAAAGTTATTCTAAGGCTATTTGGGTTCCTCCATATACAGTACATTATGTGTCTCATCTGAATATTTAATGCAAAGCAACAGTATTTGTGGCTAACCATTTTATTTAGCAAAAAATAAAAAAATTAGGTTAAGTCCCGCTCTCACAGGTACGGCAAAACTCTTCTGAAAATGAAAGTGTCAACCATCAGGTTACAATGTAATGTCCTTAAAAGACAAAATTATCTGATGCCCATGGATGTTTAATGAAATTGATTCAGAACCTTACGTTTAGAACCCTGTTATAAATAGCTCTTCCATTTTTCATAGCACTGTAATATTGCCAGTGCTGTCAAAAGCAGAATCCCTGTATTCCTTTTGCATTGTGATGAGCCCCAGGTGTAATATGGATGAAGGGACAGGTTGTTGGTTCAGGGAGTGTAATACGTAGTGTGGCACAGAGCAGGTCCCTTAGAGTAGTGACAGAGCACCTGAATACCATAATGCCAACTGCAAGTGAAGGATCAATGTGACAAGGGAGAAGAACTTATTACCTTGTAATAGTCAGGCTATTACCTTAGCTGTACAGACAAATCAGATTACGTTGGTTTGAAAAGTGGAAGAAATGTCCTTATGGTTCAGCTCAAGTCCCCCAGCGCTGTTGTCAGATGACTGTAGACTGCTTAATCTGTAGTGCTTCCTAGCCCCAATCAGACTGGGGCATTTATCAGGTTTTGTTATTGAAGTCTAATCTAAACTATTCAAACTGGACGGGATTGTGCCACGCTTAAATGGCTTGTGTTGTAGGTCACCTGTGTTGGAGTGTGTTGTCATTTTTCAAACACTTTAGTGTGTTGCTGTTTGGTAAACATGGGGGTGTGTGCTGTGGTTTGTAAGACACTGGAGTGCGTTGACATTTGTTAAACAGTGCATTGTTGACGTTTAAGAAACACTGGATTGTGCCGTAGTTCTTAAAATGTTGGAGTGCGTTGACATTTGTTAAACAGTGCATTGTTGACGTTTAAGAAACACTGGATTGTGCCGTAGTTCTTAAAATGTTGGAGTGTGTTGACATTTGTTAAACAGTGCATTGTTGACGTTTAAGAAACACTGGATTGTGCCGTAGTTCTTAAAATGTTGGAGT
>JAACJT020000016.1:18612473-18639112 GCA_009936485.2 Gymnarchus niloticus | reverse complement strand
TTAAACAGTGCATTGTTGACGTTTAAGAAACACTGGATTGTGCCGTAGTTCTTAAAATGTTGGAGTGTGTTGACATTCATTAAACCAGTGATGCGGTGATGTTTGTGGAATAGCAGTCGTGGTCCTTCAGCAGCGAAGCCTGCTGTGGACCCCTCATGTTTTGTTGTACCCTTTTTACACTTACGTTCACTAAGAGGGCACTCGGATGAAGGCTGGGACCTAGGTATTCAATGTGGCTTGGGAATAGGAAATTGGACTGCTGGACTAAAATGTATGCCAATTGCCAATCATCAAGGGTGGCAATTCATGACAGGATTACATCAACCCTACAAAGGCTTCATCGGGACTGGCATTGTGATGAGGCTCTAGCAATTGTCTGCACTATGCTCTGATGTGTTCCCTGACAAATAAAAGAGAAAATTATATATATCTTACTGAAACAAAAGGAGATGCACAGCACTTAAAGGTTCTGCCTCTAAGATAAAAGGCATGTGAAAGTACCATTCCCTTTAAAGGGGGTTTAATCATAAACAACAAGATAACCTCTGGGCTCTGTCCTGAAAACCAGAGGTAACAAAAACAAGGAACTTAACTGAAAACAAGGCAAGAACAGGGTTATAGCATCTAGAATCCCACACAGAACAAGACAGGCAGTGACATAAACAAAATGCACGGCAAAGACAAGAGGAGAGACATGGACTTAAATAACACAAGACATAGGTAGAACACATGAGGGCAATCAGGGCAAGGGCAGTCAGCAAACAACAAGGAAACCCAATGGGCAGACAGAAAACCCTGGCCAGTACTCCGGTGACCTGAAGCACCACGCTGCTGGTGCAGACCCCACACTTACATAGCTAGCAGACTCAGAGATTCCTGGTTGCAAATAGATCATCCACAATATAGCTAAACACAAATGATGAAACACATCTATCGCATATTACAATTCAGGATTCCTAATTAATATTCCATACTGCTGTCATCAGTAACCTGTTATCTCTAACCCAGTCAAACATTGTTCTTGTTTATTTTTCTTATCTCTCTGTGGCATTATATAGCATTGTAATATACTGAGCAGTGATTGTCTCACTCGGATAAGGATTGACCAAAATAATTATTCATCCACCTCGGTCTGGATGGGCTGTGGAGGGAATGTCCTCACTCATGCATGCCCTCATCTGATACTTCAACTTGAAGCAAAACACTCATCAGATGAAATGAAAAATAAAATTGTGAAATAAAATTAATACAGTGAGAGAACCTGTCAGCCACTGCTGAATGGAAGATGATCTGGTAACTGACAGGATAATACCAAAAGATTAACATTTAGCCATGAATGTGTATTCTATCCGTAACCTTCAGGATTTATGGTAATATTAGTTCTAATTATTCGCTGATTATTTGAAACCTTACATTTTTCCCAATTAAACTGAATATTTACGTGGACCCTCATGTTGAATGTCTCGTTCCAGTGTGAAACAGCAGCAACTCTTCAGAGATTTAAGCTGGCCTTCCAATTATGAAGTAATGTTCCTGGCTCCTGCACAGTCTGGTGCCCCAGGAAGGCATGAATGTGGGCAAGCTCTGATCCTATTTGAGATTCTCTTTACACCAGAGACCACAGTTACCAGTTCATCCTCTCCTCTTATTCCTTTCGCAGCCAGTCACCCAAACAGAAAGTCTGAAGTAAAGCTACTGATTAGACAAGGCTGAGTCTTCCAGAAGAAAACAAACACTGTATTCATTATTTACTTTGGAACATCAAAAAAGGTAGCAAGCTAATTTTATACAGGATTACAGGGGGGCCTGGAGCCTATCCCAAACACACCCTGGATGGGGTGCCAAGCCATTCCAGGGCCCAGTCACACACACTATGGGCAATCTAAACACACCATTTAGCCTACATTGCATGTCTTTGGACTGTAGGTGATAGCCAGACTACCCAGAGAAAACCCACAAAGAACATCCAAACTCCACACACCCAGAGTGGAGGTGGAATTTAAATCCCTGACTCGGGAGGTGAGGGGTATCCATTCTAACCAGTGAGTCATCATGTCCACCTGCAGCTTGCCTGTAATGTTTGCAGTTTTACTGGAATATGTGTTAATTGTGTGATCCTCAAGCATATGCACACAAATGGTTGTGTGTATAATACACATACAAGTAATTTGTGATGGGACAAATGAAAATTCAAAAACTGGGGTGGGTGGAAATATCCCAAACTACCAATCAATGCTGGTAATAGTTCAGTTTAGGATACTCCCACCCACCATGGGTTTTGAATCCTCATTTAACACCATCATTGATTGGTTAGTTCAGGAAACTCCCACCCATCATGGGTTTTGAAGCCTCATTTGTCCCTAACAAATGAGTCTTCAAAACTAATAATGCTGAGTCTTGTATCTTGTCTAAATCTTGCAACTTTTTTGGAATGAACTACTGAAGACACCATGCCTGTCTCCTCTTTGCCTCCCAGGTGACAAAGATGCTTGCTGTGGTGGTCATCCTCTTTGCCTTGCTGTGGATGCCCTATCGCACTCTGGTGCTTGTCAATTCCTTCGTGGCCACACCTTACTTGGATGACTGGTTCCTGCTCTTCTGCAGGATCTGCATTTATGCCAACAGCGCCATCAACCCAGTGGTCTACAACCTCATGTCCCAGAAGTTCCGTTCAGCTTTCCGCGGACTCTACCGTTGCCAGGAGCAAGATGTCCAACGCCGCACCCTCTCAGCAGTCACCAACAGCAACAGCATGGTGAGGGACCCACTAGATCCATCAGTGGTCGCCGAGGTGGGAGACAAGAAGCAGGGGAGGCCAGTCACAGAGAATGGTGCGAAAGCAAAAGCTGAGGATGAAGAAGTGTCCTTCAAAAGCAAAGAGGAAGATGATATGGGGAAAGATTCCACCAGGGAGATCAAGGCAGCCCTACAGTTGGGCAGGAAGGAAGAAATGGACCAAAGTGTGGTCTAAATAGGTACTCAAACCCTTTCGCTCAAGCTGCATGTATGTTTCAGGTGCCAGGTAAAATTAGGAAAAATCTTGTTCTGTTTTTCATCTTTATATTCTCAATTTTCTACAAATGTAATTTTGCAACTACAATAAAATCTTATTGCAGTATATGTCAATTGTAAAAAGCATAGTAATCCATTTTAAAGGACAAATAAGAATTCTAACAAAGGAAAAATGACACTAGTCTGTCAAGTGTGTTTGCAAAAGATAAAGAACGATAAATTCCTACAGGGGAAAAAATAATCTGTATTTCCCATACAACTGATTTATGAGTTTGTACATTCTGAATTAATGTTGTTGTTATGTAAAGAAAAATATTTTAACTATTTCAAAACAAATGCATGATCAGGAGAAGTGATCAGTAATATTTGTATGAACCAGTCATAATAGTTAACAATGCAGGTAAATGGCACTGGTCCTCACCTCAGACACGACTGGCCTTGCTAATTCGTTAAACCGAAGACTTGCATGAGACTAGTCTTAAACCACAGCAGCATGTGCAAACCCACCCAACAGAGACTGTCCTTATCAAAATGGCTTTGGGATCTCATTAAACAGAATTTGCCCTGGAATCACTAATGCAAGAAACTTCTGAACAAAAGTTGGATGTTTTGAAGACCATGTTTTTATGTATGGTAGATATTTCTTATATCATCACTTGTTTCCTGGATGTCATGTCATACCTGAATATCCACATACATATTGTAGAATTTTAATAGGTGACATCTGCTGTGCATTCATTCCCTCTCATATTCTTACCCCTTCATCATGCTGAATTGAGTGTTAACCATCACGTCCTCTAGTGGCGTGATTGCCACTGCACCCACGTGCACAGTGCCTTCAAGCTCATTTCATCTGGGGCATGCATTTCAACCGCTGATGTGAATAGTCATGTTTTTGGGAGCCATCAAGGTTGTAAGTCCACATATCCATCCATCTGCTCAAATGTCTCTTCATGACTTGCTGGTTACTCTAGCACCATACTTTCAGGTCTCTGCATTTGCCTTTTCTTTGCTTAGATTTGTTTCCAGCATTCTGTGTCGTGTCTCCACCTCCTTCATTTCATCTCTGTGCTTCACCTATTGCTCCAGACTTCTTCTTTTGTCCATTCAACTCTTCATCCACAAGCTCTATCTCTATGGGCGATGACTTTGTTGTAATTCAGGTTCCCCGTTCTGTCGTGATTGTGATGATTCCCAAGCGCCTCCTCTACCTTGTCATTATCAATGATGTCGTTGATGTCGTTGCCACTAGTGTGCTATCCTGAGAATATTCTTAAGGTTGTTTCGTAGATGCAGTTGTATGTGATTTTAAGAAATATGTAATCTTTCATGTAATGCATGCAATATTTATCGTGCTCTATATTATACCATGCCAAATTTTTCGTTTATAAAATTTGGTTATATGTTATACATGTGTTGTATTTCATTTTTAACTCTTGAAAATGTTAATATAGTCAGCCTTGTACTGTGGAAGATAAAAATTTTGAACCTCCTTTCATACCTCAGACGAAGCAGAGTCTCGGCACAGAGTGCAAGATAAATTTCCTTTAATGATTAGGTAAAAAGTTTCGCCAAGCAGACAGACAGAGTGTTCCCATCCCACAGGGGTGGACCCCCAAACAAAGAAAACTGTCAGTTTATATACTTTTTATTTTACTTTTTATATACTTATCTTTCCCTTACAAGGTCATCTGTTACGGGATTGGTTAACATATAGCGTGATCAGCATGTGATTCCTGCATCCCTTCTCATGTCACATGCCAAACTTTGCTTTCGCTATTCTGTGTATATGTTCAAGCCACTACATGTATATGACTAATTGCTGGTTACATAACATTTGATTATACTGATATACTTATGATATTATACTTTGCATTAAAAAACTTAAGCTATTATAATTAAGGTTAATTAGGAGTCCCCTCCCAGTTCCTCACAACCCTGGTTCGGTGCTGCTAGGCTCCCTCTTTTTGGCTCTGGTAACCAGCTGTATCCTGTTCTGACAATTCCCATTCAACGTGCCAGGTCTGACCTTCAACTGAGCAGATGCTCGTACAAGGATGGCACAGGATCTTCATGCGTGAGGCCTAGAACAGAACAGCAATCCCAGAGTTCCTAGTGCCTCCCCCCAAGTCCAATTTTCCTTCCACAGTACATTTGAAAGTAATTTCATTCACATGGATTTTTAAACACTAGTTCTGTGCAAGAACAAAGGATTCTTGGTTAAAGCATTGGAGTGTATTTAGCTGTTAAATGGGCAAAGTAGTAATTCAGAAATTGGCTTAATGCGGATGAGGCTGAAATTTCTGTGGAAGACTTTATGTGTCTGCAGTTAGCTATTTACAGGAAACGAAAGAAGAGAATAGCTTTTAATAAGGTTGCATTTTAATGTTTCAGAAGAAAAACTGTCAGGAGAAATCCTTTGAATATCACGGTGGAATCTGAAGGGTTCTGGGTTAACGTCAGCACGATAATTTCAGTATGAATGTCATGAAAGAAAGATTTTGAAATAATTCAATTCAATTTTCAATTTTATTTATATAGCGCTTTTAACACGAAGCTCTGTCACAAAGCGCTTTACATAGTCCCGGGCCCACAGTCCCCAGAGAGTAAGCCAGAGGCGACAGTGGCAAGGAAAAATTCCCTAAGGAGGAAGAAACCTTGGGAGGAACCAGACTCAAAGGGGAAGCCCATCCTGCTCAGGCCAGCACCGGGCATAAAAAACGGTAACTGAAATTCTGAATAAATTGAATCTTGACTAAATAATTTTAATGCTTTTTTTCAGATTTGAGCCAGTAATCATGCCAAAATTGGTTAATCACTACGTCTGTCCTGCCTGAATGTTGCATAACAGCCGAAAAAACATCTTTCGCACTGACCACATGTACCAGGCATGAACGGCCGGATGCGTGTGTACCTGTCGTTGTCGCAGAAAATATGAACATGTAGTCCTTTTAATCCGAAGGACATCCTTCACAGAATCAACATACTCTGACTGAAACATCAAGAACAAATTATACCGATCTGTAAGTATAGCTGCAGACTAAACTTAGACTTGCATGGAGTCTGTGGGTCGAGTGGTTACCGTGGTTACAGTTGTTTTTAATTTTAGTACTGAGGGTAGACTAGAGAGACTCTAGCAAGACAGATAAGATGCTTATAAGAATGGATTTCTGATCACGTGCAACAATGCCAGTTGCCCCATTGATAAGGCGTCATTCAGGAGGATCAGAGGCCTGAGAGCATGAGAGAAGTGGAGCTTCTCGAGGAGTGGGGGGACGTCACACTCAACACCATAAATTTATAGCTCAATTACAGATGACTGAAACATAACCTTTATGCTTTTATCCTCGCTTAACATTCATCGCTCAGTTACCCCTAAAGTACCAAAAAGACGTTGTTTTAAGCTTCAGAGTGAAAGAAAACATAATAAAAACTCATCCAGGTAAGAGAGATTTGCCTGGAGATAGGTGCATGAAACTAGAAAGATCTTCACTCAGAAAGAGCCAGCTATGTATTAGATCACCAGCTATCCTCTTATCGGTCTGTTACTTCAAAGAATGCTTTGCTTTCTCAATTATTCCTTCGTCTGATGACATCAGTAACACTATGTATTCCTTCCCTGAGCAGTTCACTCGCTGTAGGAGTGTAACTCTCTAGCACTGAGACAGGTGGTTAATGTCGACATTTGTCAAAAGAATCAGTCAAAAAGCAACAAAAGCACCTAAAGATCAAGACTTTGAAAGTACTCACATCGTCATGCAGGATAATTGAGGGTGAAAGGGATGGCAGAACAATCATGGTGGTTCAGTTAAGTTCAGTTGGGCTCAACGCGGTCAACATACAATGCACATTTTGACAAACTGAATCCCAACAGATGCACAGAAGTGGAACCCATTAAAGAAACAGATAAAAAGAATTCCATTAGAAAACAGCTACAGGTACCGATTTACTGCTAGAAAAGGAATGTGTGTTTTTATCAAGATGCATAGTGTATACTATACAGTATAACCAAGACAAAATAAAATAATCATGCAATGCAATGGATTCCCAGGGTTCCATGGTACCTGCCGACTACTTAAGCCTGCTAACATTCCTCATGAATGCTTTGATCTGCTCTGTTCAGCTCAGCTTCATTAACAGCTTCTTGACCTGCACCTGTTGTGAGGAATGTAATATATTTATAATGGGGACGAAGAGCATTAAAAAAGCACTCCTGCATAATGCTGCTCTTCATCAACAGTAACTTTAATACAGTTACAGAAAAATGTACATGCCCAACTCTTGTGCCTGAGACTGCCAAGGATGGATGGATGGATGGATGGATGGAATATCAATGTCCATGACATTTTTAATATGGCACCTTTTTACAACCATTTTTGCAACAATGTACTTTACATTTTATATTTTTTCTTGTTCCTCTCATGCATCACCTTTTTTATTTCCATTTTTGCTGAATGAAATGCCAAACACATGTTTTGTCAACGCAAGTTATGCAACGCTGGTATACTAGATGTCTGCCTAACATATCATATCATGTAATATCACTGAAACGCAGTATAAGAACTGATTTAATGGTCAATGTTTATCCACCCATTACCCCAACTAAACATGTCCTGTGCAGTTTTCTCTACGCAAAGAGCTTTCAGTGAATACATTCTGTTCAGTCATACAATCACCCCAACCATAAATTTGTCGAGACCCAGATCTCAGGTAATTACATCTTCAGACCATAACAGTCACAGCTGCCAGACCATGACTTTTGTGAGTGGTGTGCAAAATAAGTTAGTGAGGAAACAGCGTTATCATAGGTCACGGGTGTGAATCCCAAATAAGACCCCTCTTTAGAGCCTACATGGAAAAGTCAATCTGTTCAAAATGTCTCTTGGCTTGGGTTCACATTTACAGTACATAAAGCTACAGGAGGTTTGATGTTCACTAATGTATTTTGATGTAGGTTTTCAGAAAAAGACACCGGACCAAAATGAAGAGGAACATAAAGTACCTGAAAGTACGTCTCCTAACATACATCAGCTGATAACATTTCCAAGAAAAGCCAATAGAGGGAGATAACATGTAAGAGAAAACAAGGTCATTGCCATTCTAGGTAACAAAGAATGACCAGCTGACATCATGTCGACTGGAATCAAATCAACTGTTGGCTGGTGCATGAACACACAATCGATTTTTACGTAAAGAGGAAATTTAAATATAATTTCCTTTCATCTTTTTGAAAATGGAGATCTCAGTGTTCCAAATGTGCTGTGGCACAATCTGAACAGGCTGACACACTGTGCTCATCCCCAAGATGGGTTTATGCCAACAGGCCCAACAGGTTAAGCTATTAAGAGGATGTTTTGGGAGAATGAGCTTTTCATGGCTGTCTAGTGTTGAGAATGGGCCCCAGGTGAAGTAGCAGATGGCAGTAAAGTCCCTGATCATATTAACTCTTTATTGACATGGAAGGCTGGATGGTGTTATCTCTATTTATGGAAAACCAAAATCTGATAATGATTATTTTTCTTACTGTTGCTGCCTTCCCTGTCCTGTATAATGGTAGCAAGCCCAAGAGTGTTGGGAGGTCAATTGACCTTGCACCCCCCAAGGTTTCTCCTTTCTCTTTGCTTCTTCTCCGATTTCTAACATTTTTCTTTTTCTCGTGAAAATAAAAATGTAATCCCCACATGCTATAGTTAAGTGCCTTGGGCCAACTATGTTGTGAAAGGCGCTATATAAAACAAATTGAATATTACTATTATTATGATTCATCCATTTTCCATGCCACATATTTTTGATTTTCCAATTTAGAGACACATATTTGTCTAACCGCTATTTTATGAACAACAGAAGATGCTAGCAAATATGGGAAGAACCATGTACTGGGAAGAAGAACTCCACCATGATGGGTTTTAAATTGGAAATTGTCCCACCAGTGTCAGTGTGAGCCTCTTTTTCCACGATACGCGGCACCCTGTAATTACCTGATCTTGGGGGGCACTCCTCTGTCTGTAAATAAGGGAAGTGATGCTCAACCAGGGAAGCATCTCCAGATTCACAAAAGCCCTTTGGAGGATCTGCCAGGGGCTGGGAACATCTGGCCCTCAATATTCCCACTGGGCGGACCCTGTGGAGACCGCATTACCCACTGCTGGAAGCTGCACCTGCCTCATCGCTCCTCCAGTGTACACTGCTTTTCTGGTGCTTGCACAAAGTCACCGATGGGTGGCGGAACACGGCCAGTAGAAATAATATCCTGGGGAACGTTAATGAAGAATGGCTTTCAACATAAATGGACCCTGGCACCTTGTGGGGCTTCCAGATGCCATTAAATAAGAGCCAGGTATTACTAAGTCCACTAAACAGGTCAGGAATCCATCTCTGGACATGGAGAATATCAACACATCTTACAGTGTGCAAAGTCTGTGGTTTCAAGATGACATTTTGAGAAATGAAAAATTTAGCCATTATTTAACACGCCAGCATGCATGGAGGTGAGAATTTAATGTAGAAATATAATGAAATGCTCAACTTAATTGTTGCGTAAAGGCTGGTGTGTGTCTTTGGTGTCTGTGATCAGAAGGTTGCTGGTTCAAATCCCACAGTTAATAAAAGTGCTTCTATCACTCTTCAGCCCTTTAGCAATGTCCTTAACCAAAACTGCTCCTGTACATATACTGCATGATTATCTGCCTCACTATTTGACAAAAGTCAGTACTCTAGATGGTGAAAACAGATTTATGTAATCCACAAATTAAATTTGAAGTTTTTTTTTTGTTTTACTATATTTAAAAGGTGTATATTAGGCAAACATTGCTATAAACTATGGCTGGCTGTAGTGATGTTTTAAGAAATAGACTGCAACGCTGAAATACATTAACATTGCAACATATCAATGCTGTCCCAGTTAACACACAAAGGACACATCACAGAACATATACTAAACTCAACCCTATCACACATGCATACAGTACTGACATCTATGACATTGGATTGTGTTTAACTGTATGAACTGATGCATGCACCTATTTCATTGAGATTAAAGCTTAGTTGAAAAGCTTTGGCTGGTGGGCACAGTCCCAGTCCAGAGTGTGTAAGATGCAAGTTTTCATCACCTTCGCCCCCCTCCCCCATCACACTCCCGACCCCCTCCAATATGTGGGTCAGGGCCATCTCCCAAATATGACATCACAGAGAAGGACTAGCTCTACCACGGAGGAAGGAGGAAAATAACGTCATGTTTCACACTGATGTAAGAGTAATGATACAGCTGCCATTCTGTAACTAGGTGTGGTCTCCTTTCACAATATTACTCAGAGATGGCACCAGGAGAAGAGTACCTCAGAACTTTCTGCTTTATAGTAACCAAAATCTTGTGGAGACACCCATACTGGCATAAGACTATTTTAATTTTCTAATAATGACTCAAGAAAGCATTTTAATGAACTTGAATGAGCCCTTCTCCAAACCAGAAGAGTCCAAAAGGCACATCATTAAAATGCTGCCCACAAATTTCTCCTTGGAATCTTTCAAACGCATGATTTGGAAAATAAAGACATACAACGTCTGACCCTAGGCTGATTGCTTCAATATGCATGATAAAACACCTGCCTTATCATAAATGAGAAGACTTTTGGCAACATCATATAAATGTGTAGTACTGTATGTGTGGTATTTACACAAATACCTTAGACAGGTGGGATGTATTGAACAAGTTTGTTTTAATAATTATACTCAATCCATTTGTGGTCCACAGCTGAGGAAATGGGGAAAAATGCATTGATTGAACTCTTTTATACTTTTCCCTCTTTGTGCCCTGCATGTATCCCAACATTTTTCTTGACTTTTATCGCAGCTCTGCATGAAAATAAGAAAGAAAAAAATATATGTTTCAAAGGAGTGGGATGGTAGCAGGCGACTGGGGGAACTGAAACTAACCACTCAGCTTAGTGATGGCAGTTTGAAAACCATACTGTGGCATAAATCTAAGAAAGAAAAGGCTCTGGGCTTTCAGGATTTAAAAAAAAAAAAAACAGCAGAAAGAGTCTCACCTCTGCAATGATTTTTTTGCTTGGAGAGATTACAGCCATCTCTGCAGATAGCAGTGCCTGGAGTCAAATCAAAGATCAGCCTGTGATGACAGTGCTGGTTTCCATGGAGCAGATAAAATGATCAAATCTGCACCTTGTAACCTGGCAAGCTGTTCTCCAACAACACTTCGACCCTAACAGCAGCTGTTCCAAACTGCCTGCTTACAGATAGAAAATATCAAAGTGATGATAACAGAGATTAGCTTTAAGCAAATGCCACATGATTTCTGACTTAATATATCAATCAAGCAAGATGTTAGGATAGTCATTTAAGAGCATGTATGTACTTGGACACGATGTTCCAATGATACAATATCCATTCCAACTCAGTGAATCAGTTTTGGAGTCTGATGTGTATTTTTGTGCCAAAACCAACAATGTGCAAGACGTGATAACAGGCATTTGACAGAAAATAGCATACTAAAAACATAACTAGGATTGTAATTTGTGAAATTGTATTTGGACAACAATGTGCAGTTCTCAGACAGACGCTCAGTGATGGTTCAGTTCTCATTTGAGGTCACCAGAGGAAGCCCCTTCAGATTAGCGTAACAGAAACTTTGCTTGGGATATTTGGGTAATGGCAAAATGAAGGTTGGCTGGCATCAGTTACTGTTTACTTCTGGTCCCGTTCCTGCTACAACCCCAGCTAGCGATTATGAGAACAGCCGGTGATGTACCACCTAACCTTCACACACAAATAGTTAACGCAGAAGTAATTTCAGAGAGCAGTATCAGGTTGATATTGAAGCAAGGCATTAAAAATCCGACAAGGATCTTACTTAGCTACTAATTTCCAGGCATATTGATGAGGAAATAAAAACTGATACTTAACAGCATTTTAAAAAACAGAATTGCCCAGGTCACAAGCTGAGAAAAACAGCTATTCCATATGGCAGTGGGAAATATCCGATACAATTGCTGTTTCAATCATAAATATTCCTAAACCACAAATAGAAATTTCTCCTAGTTATTTTCGAAATGTTAAATGTTAAGTCTTCACGGTAATGTCTGTTATGTATAATCTGCCATAAACATACGTCCGTCGGCGGAGAAAGCCAAACCTGTTCACTGACACCTGCCGTCACTAAAACGGTGTAGTTGAGACTGAACACTGGTACAGGAATTCAATCAGCGTGCCGTGGTGTATGGCGGCAGATAGAGACTTGGCAAAAGAAGGGAGCGCTACAGTGGCGAAACAGGTGCTCAGACACCCGCGTGGTCTTGGCAAGTCTGCTCCCACACTTTTGGAATGACACGAAGGTGGGTGACTCACTGAGAAGGACAGCAGACCCCTCCTACCCGATTTATTATATGCAGTCAAGAGAGGCCATTATCTCTGTTAGCTTCTCAGCGGAGAGCAGACGACGGCCATCTGACCAGGTCTCCGGTGCATTTCGCCCATATGCCTAACCCTCACCTTGTTTGCTTTTCCCAGTGTGGAATGTCACTCAGGAACGAGTGTTTTGCCGGCTTTGTCCCCGATACACTCTGCCACCCCTGTGAGACGTAAAAGCAATTAGCAGTCTGGAAATTAAAAACCAATAAAACACACAGTTCAGCTAGCAAAATTCACTAAATCAGTCCTTATTACCTTGGCTCCACCTGGCCCTACCTTCCAGTGTTGAATTAATGTGTTTTTGCTTTGTCTCCCATGATCACAGCCGTGGTTCTTGTCTTGTAGCGCTACTTGCCTGAAATTGCTAGGCTAAATCCACAGTGATTTCTTCAAGGACAGCAAAAGAAGGTGAGTTATAAGTGGAAACAGTCTGATAGATAAGTCAAAAGTACACCGAAAAACCTTTCAGTGAGGTCAACTGACAGCAGGGTGCATGACAGCACTGATGGGGGCCTATCCGATGGTCCCTTTGGCCCCTGGACACAGCCTCCATAGGGCAGAGCCTTCACCCTCTGGCCCGTTTGTTTAGAGTCCTTTCCTATTGTCTCTGATCTGTTTATTGCCATGGCGATTGCATTGAGTCTCCGCTATCCCCGACGTGGCGAATCATTTGAAACCTCTGTGTTCGGAAAAATTCCGACAGTTAAACAATAGGGGGTGACGATGTCCTTGTGTTCGACATGATGGGCAGGCAGAGAAAAGTGGGATAAACACAGTGTTTCGCAGAGCCATCTGTGGTGCTCCTCGGAACACTTTGCTATTTCACAGCTGGGCTTCGCCTTCTCGTGTGTTTCAATGGTGCTCCAATGTTGAAAAACCCAACCAATATGCCTCTTCTCCTCCTGACTTCAGCAGCAAGGTCATCATCATGTCATTAATTGCTTTGGTTCGGTCCATTTTCTGCACACTAAATTCTGATCATTCCAAGAGGCTGGAATTTAGAAGTGCAATCGAGGTCCCATTACAATTCACTGGAACATGTATAGTCCAAGCACAGGAAATCAATGAAGAAATAAACAGAAGAGAATAGAAATCGTGTTTAACGCAGGCTCGCATGCATTTTGGCACTTGAATCTTCAAGTTACAATGACATTTTTATACAAGATAAACTGCTCATGAAAATGGGAAATATCACAATATTTATAATGTCTTCTGTTTCAGGAAGTCAGGGGATGTTTTTGACAGTCCACTGTAGTAAGAAGCACTGGTAGATATCTCTACAGTATTTCTAAATGCAGCACTAACGTCACTGTCCCCCAGACTTCAATGCAGGTTAGCCGTGAGATTCTGTTTCTACAACGGCGGTAGTCATCTCCACCCAGTGCGTGAATACCGTCACCATGCAAACACCCACTTGCTTCATGTATAATTCATGCGGCTGCCGTGCAAGCATGCTATCTGGCTGCTGCGCGGGACCCTACCGGCTCCATGCTAACAGGTGATGTCAACACATGGCAGCAAACTGCAATGATTCATCTGTATAAGTTGAACTCGGTCTTCTGCGGATGACAGGAGAGTGGCTCACTTAAGGCAAAAGGGGGCCATGATCGAAGCAGGAGACGGGCCGTGGGATTCAGTTCCTGCCATCAACAGTCTTTCTGTGTTAAAAAATCACTTTTCACCTGCTCTTGTCAGGATTCTGTTGAGGGTGCTGCTCATTCAGTTAAAAATGCCCAAGCAACATAAACAGCTATCAATCCACCTTCCAGAACCACTTGTTGAGTACAGTGTCGCGGTGAACCAGGAGTAGATCCCAGGGCACCAGGCAGGGGATGCCCAGGATAGAATGGCAGTCCATATGAGGGCATGCTATGGGCAATTTAGAGGTACCAATTCACATATGAACACATTTTTTTGGACTGTGAGAGGATATTGGCAACTTGTGAAAACACAAGGAGAATGTGTGAACCCCACACACGCAAAATCTGTGGACTGGAATCCAACCCTCAATCCTGTCGTGAGGCCACAGCGCTACCAACCAAGTCATCGTGCCTCCCACACACAGCCTTGTAGTTAAAATATTACTTTATGATGCATAAAACATATTTATTTTCTTACGGTGAATCACACTTACTGGCAGATGGTTTTATGCCTCTAAATGAAAAGTGTGGCCAATGTTTCAACCTTGAGAATAATATAAGTGAAGAAGTTACATTCACCCATTAGGAGGCGAGCTGTTTGTATTCATTCATCATTCCCAGCGCACTTTAAGACGTAGAACCTAGCAGGTCTCCAGCCATCCAGCATGTCATTGACTGCTGGTGAGAGACACGAAAGAGACACGGATGTCACGCAGGCCCAACCAGGGGGGCCAAGGCATTTAGGACCCCTTTCTGGTGAGCAAGACAGAAGGATCACTTAATGGGGAGGAACAATGTAGATATTTGAAGAACCCTCAAGGTGAAGCGGATAAAATGTCAGCATATTGTCTGAGGTCAGATCATAACTCATGCTTTTTTATCCGTACCTGATGAGCCTCCCCCCGCCCCATCACCCGCACTCACGCATCGCTGTTATAGAGCAGGAATGTGCAGCAAAATAAACATCGCTCGCCATTCACCATGAGGCGTGAACAGTCAAGGCGAGGTGTGTGCCTGTGTGTTCATGCGGCTTCCCAAAGAGCTTACCACCATTATCAGGAGCAAAAGAATGCTTTTCAGCTGCAGATTGAATTTTTTTTTCTTAACAAGGAGAAAAGGTGCCTGTGATGTAACACGTAAAAAAAAGAAACACTTATCCACTTGGGGGCCCACCAAAAGACATTCAGTCATTCTCAAAAGCTGAACACAAGCCCATCTTTGTTGTTCCAACCTAGAAAGTCTGAATCATCGCCATCCTATTTAAATGCTGGTCTGTACCTATCCACTCTGATGTCCAGGTGATTCTTTTTGAAAAGCACAGTGCCCACCTCAGCATGCAAGCCATAAATAGGAAAAAAAAAATATATACACCCCAATCTTGACTGTTTGAAGGTATTCATCTTGGCTGTGCTGTCCAGACACTCACCGTGTAAGTTTGTGGCACCAGGCACCGTTGGAGTGCAGAAGTATGTCTGGGGACAGCAAAGTGGATTAAAGGCAGGCATGTATTAATCAAGGGGATAGTAGAAAGGATACCGGCCCCTCATATTAAAGTGAGCTAATTCCGAATTTCCGTTCAGGAATTAAAAAAGTATCTGTCAACCTATCTACTTCTGTCGCCCACAATAAAATAGGCTTGGGATTTTAAATCTAATTTGATATTTAGTTGTGTGGTCTTCATAGTTCAGGTGGTCCTGGTTTTGGTAGCTTCTGCACCAAGCACGTTTAGGTACAGCTCTGCTGCCAGGGGAGCATGTGAGAGTTTCCCTGAAGCTGTACTCACCTTCAGATGAACCCATCTAAAACACATTCACTGGATCTGCTGAGAACGTCTGTGCTGAAGGCTCACTGAAATGACGTTCAGAGGAGAAGTAAATTAAAACAGTGGGAAGAATGGGAAGCTTAAATTAAAAAAAAGAGCTTTATTAATAAGGTGTTAATATGTGTGCCTGTCTGCAGGAGACAGGAAATGCAGGAGGATGTTGGTGTAGGTCTGCGTAATAAAAGCTGCATAATTTCCGTTCAATGTGTTAACAAAACATGGCATTAAGATTCAGAATCCACTGCGGGTTTGTCTGTCTGTCTGTTCGTCCGTCTGTCTCTATAGCATGATCGCACGAGACAAGCATTAAGAATGATGCACAACAGCTGTAAACTGATTATCTGATTAATTACTATGGTTGCAAAATGAGAATATCCTCACCCTTAATTAGTGCACATAATGACGAACAGATTTAAAATTAGTTCCATGTTTTGTTTTCACACTTGATGTTCAGATTTCCCATGTTCTCTGACTCCTTTGCTTAGGATTTAAAAGCCATATATAAATAACATATTTACAAAGACACCCGTTAGAAAAAGTGCAGTACCCAGAGGAAAGCCACCGGACATGGAGATAACATGCAAATGCCACAACCATAAACTGGAGGCGGGACTCAAACCCCAAACCCTGGGGGTGTCACAACAGTGCTGCATACAGAGACACCATTTCTCTATTTAGATATGATATGTCAGAGATATATCTAATATTTTTTAAATAAAAAATAATGAAATTATTTGTATATATATCATGTACCCCAATAACCCTTATATGAAGGTAAATGAGAGAATATTTGTTTTTAGTTCTTAAATAATGGGCAGCCTTCTTGTGAGAGACACCCCAATAAGCATATGCAGTCTGACCAGACTCACCACTAAGGATAGCATGTAAGTATCTGGGTGACACGGTGGCTCAGTGGCTGATACCATTGCCTCATATGTGCACGGCCGTGGGTATATCCCTGTGTTTGTATGGGTTTCCTTGGAAATATTCATTTAGGTGCACTGTTTTCTGTGTTTTGCACATTAAGAACAGGTCCCTCATCCCGAGTGTTCTGTGTGTGCTGGATTAGGTTTCCATGACCACTGAGAGAGACCCTCTGCTGAATAAGGGGTGTTGAAAATGGAAAGATGGATAGCGGTGAAAGAAATTGCATAGAAATTAAAAACAAAAAACAGAAAGAGAAAGCTGTTTTTTCCTGTTCATTTTCTTCGGTTCCCACTGTGGGATGACCTTTTCAGAAAAAGCCTAATTTCTCTGGTGCAGAAGCCACCCTAGCAGGAAGCCTAAGCATAGCCATGGTTTCAGCCGCTTACCCGCTGCGACAAAAACGTATCAGAAAAGGCGGGGGAAAAAAGCGCATGTAAACATCGGCATGGCGCAGTCGCCATGATGGGGGCCTCGATGGCGTCATGTAGATCGAAGTAATCTCCACTTACTTCTCTATCGAATAGTCTCAATTTGGGCCCGCCTCTGAGAGTTGACAGATGGACACAAAACGGAAGAATTGATCTTGCGGTCTGTGGCACAATAGGAAATATGTGGGGTGCCTGGGGTCTCCATCCTCATTCCACCAATCCCTAGTGATAGATGAGGTGCCTGAATGCTACTAAATGTTACTCCCTCAGCCTAAACAATGCTGCTAAATTTCATATCTTGTTTTTACATACGCTGATGATTGTTTATTATAGGTAAGTGCTTTTTGTCAGCATTTTGCTTTGTAAAAAGGTCTTGAGTCCTGTTTTAGAACGCAGAGGTTCCAAAGTAACCTTTTAACCCAAGATAACACAGGCACTCCACACAAGACCAAAACAAATACAACTGTAGATTAGGAATGTATGTATGTATGTATAAGAATGCCAGAAAATGTGGGAATCGTGTTATCACACGTGTCACAGGTCAAAATGACACCAAATCACTACTGTTGGGTCCCTTTGATCTGAGCCAAATGTGAAGTCCAGGCAGGAGAAAGACAGAACAGGGCGTAACATTTGGTACACTGATAGTTCACGTTTGTAATTAAGAATGGTGCTGGGACGGTGAACAGAGTCATGTGGCAAAGTGTTGGGTGAGGGAACAGTATTTGGTAAAGCAATTCAATTCAATTTTATTTATATAGCGCCTTTAGCAAGAAGCACTGCCACAAAGAGCTTTACATAGTCCCAGGCCAAAGGCAGCAGTGGCAAGGAAAAAGAATGTTGGTTAGGGTCTGACTAGTCTATACAATATGAGTAAACACAACGAGGAAACTTTCTTTTTAGCGGGCACTGGGAAAAAAAATAAAATGGAAGAAATGAGGGCAGCAAAGTTCCTTGAAGGTTGGAGATTTCCGCCATTTTAAGGGATGTTGGGGAGGAGCCCACCCATTTATACACATTTCAGAAACAGAGGAGCAGCTGAACTTTACCAGCACCCCCAACCCTGGTCAGCTGACTGTCTCCATAACAGGGCTAAAGAATGACACTTTTTTATAAATTTCCTCCACTCTTTCTGTGGTGAAGGATATTCCCGCATTTGTAGATACAACAGGTACAAGCAATATGGAGTGCAATCGAAAGTTCAAGTGTGTGGTTTACTGTTGCCTACAATAATAAACTGAATTGCACCAGTGAGAAGTAACAATATAGATATTTATATGCTGCATTTCATAAAAATGCCCTCTCTTAAACGAGCAGTCAGACAGCCGCTGTCCGTCAAACCCAGCAAATGCAGGTACAATGGCAGTTACTTGTAGTTCATAGTCGTGTGTAAACACGTTCTCACGTACGGTACAGTGACCTTTCACCTGTACGAATCAACGTATTTAGTTTCAAAGGAATCTCTCCAGCATGAAATTCAGCCATTCTGAGAGCCCATCAGTATATGATCACAGAAAGAAACATACACAGATTTCTCTACTGAGGGAGAAAATTCTATTCAGGGAAGCCCCGTGCTGTTAAATGTCTTACATAGACAAGGCTGCTTATATAGGGTGCCTGGCAGAAATGCAAATGGGTTCTCAGGCCTGCTCGTATGGTTCTCGTCTTCTTAGCATGTTAACACTGGCAGCGTAATCACGAGTACACTCACAGTGCCCGTCGTCTCCAGATAACATGTAATGGATGGTAGCTGCACAGGTCTGGGGTTTATAACTGAGCCAAGGAGATAATTCGACTTCAGCATTAGTTTTTTTTGGATGTTGTTGCTGCACCAATTATCATTGACCCACGACTCAAATCATCCTCGGCCTGTACTCTTGAACCTCTGAACCAGTATCCACAACACTGAATGTGAAATATGATTAAAAATTAATGACTTATCTTAGTTCCGTTTCTTTTTCATACCCAGTGATGAAAGTTGAAGTAGTTAATTGAGAACAATTTTTAAAATGTCTTGTGATTGTCAGGTGGGATTTCAGTCTCCGCCTTTGTGTCTAAGGCATTGGTATGTCTCATGATTCACATTGTGTAATCTTTAATTTATTTAAACTGCAAAAGTATACAAGTATATTCCCTGAGAGATTAAACTTTTGAAGAACAACTTAATCTTCAGTTCAGGCCTAACCTGTCTAGAGTCTTTGTTCAAAATGAGCAAACAATTTTCAACCATGACATTTTCCAGCATGTCACTCCCTAATCTTTGCGTCTTTCACTCTCCACATTACCCAGGTACATAAACATAGGAAAATGCTCATTTCGGACAAAAACAAAACATAAACAGAGTGTGATGATGGGGACGAAGACATAAAGAGTCGAGCGATTTGCTGCTGGCCTGAGAGACGAACAGCAGGAGCGCCATCTTCACACGTAGCCACGTTAGATGTCACCCAGACGGTGAACAGGCTGTCCTGGCAGGCGACCCGACGCTCTCTGGTAGGCGAGCGTCAGCGGCTGCGCCCAGCAGGAGAAGATGTGTAAGAGGCCACGATGCCATGCATGTGCTAAGGCATAGGCAGATTTGCTACGTAAACCCCCTTCTGCTTCAGTGTGAGGACATATGTGCCTGAGAATGTGTGCTCGCATGTGAGACCAGAGCGCTGCATCAGGATCTTCTTGATCTTTACCGATACACAGAGACACTTATGGTAGTATAAAGGAAGAAGACTAAAGAGTAAAAAAAAAAAAAAATACACAAAAGAATGGCTATAATCAGGAAGGAGAAGCGAGACGACGTGAAAATACAAGAAAAAAAAGCAGATTTACATGTTCAGAGGCCAGTAGGCAGTTCCATAACGCCTTAAATTATTAAAATTTAATTTTAATCCATTAACTGTGCTGGAGTTTGCCTACATTCACTGTATGCACTGGTAAACTATATACATTTTGACTACACTTGGTATGAATTTTGTTTAAATATAATTACAAAGCTATTTAGCGGCACTCTGGTTCAACGGGTAGCATTGTAAGCTTTTAACTCTGGAGCTGTTGATTTAAATTTCACCCCTGCCATGAACCTGGGTTTTCCACGTTGCCCCCATGTTCTGCAAGTTTCCTCTGGCTAATCCAGTACCTCTAATTTTTCCACTGTGTGTACCTGTATGTGTGAACAGTGATGGACTGGTATCCCCTGGGTTGTTTCCTATGTTATCTGGGATAAGTTTAATTAAAATTCCCAGTACTGGATAGGTGGTTGGAACATGGACGCAAGGATACAGGGTTGCCTATTATGATCCAATAATCAAATTATTTCTGTAATTCTCCACTCTCTGTCACATTCAAAATCCGATACCGTATTTTTAAGAAATTATTTCAGTTGCTTAGCAGATACTTCCTTTCAAAACAACTTTTTGATTTTATTACACACGTTCTTGTTACAGGTCCACTATGTCAGTTCAACAGCTGGGCTGTTCTTCGGGCTAGAACTGGAAGTTACTGAGTGCTAGGCTACCTACATTGTGAACATATAACATAGAACAATCATGTGACTTATCATCAGATAACGATCATTAGATGTTTATCATCAGTCACTCACAGTAAGATGTGCCGGGAAAATCAACTATGCAGAATGTGGAGGTGCAGGTTCTTTAAATATGCAACAAAGATGAACCGAGGTGGAATTCACCTTAACTCTCATGATCAATGGAAGACTAAGACTCTTTGAAGGAACAGAAGAAGGCTTTGCACGCCAGTCAAACAAGAACACTAATCCATGTCACATTCTCGTATCCTGTTACTCATCTATGCTAATCCTGAAATTTGAATCCATCTCACCACACTGTTCCCAAGCAAAGTTAGTCAGTCAGGGACAGAAGCCATTAGTGCATACGTATTCATACTGTTAATCACTAGAAATGTAATCGTGTTCCCAGGCCCATCTGTTATTTACAAGGAAAAACAGCCAATCAATTGATTTTATCAGTCTAGGGGTTACATCTAGTCAGCAGCCTCATTTATCATTTAATTTTTTCCTTGTTCAAGAAATGTCACAGAATTACAGCAGTAGCAGAACTAAACATGATTTTTTTTTTTTTTTTAAATCCTTAAAATTTCGTAAGCACCTCTTCAAATCCAACAGCCCAAGAATAAAAACAAGAATTTGACATATGCGGAAAGTCATCCTCTCCAGTCATATGTTTTTCCCCATAATTTATAGGCTAAGCATACTTGGGTTTCCTCCTGTAGTCCAAAGATATGTGGCATTTTTGGTGATTTCATGTTTCTGAAGCACATATTGTTTGTGGGTGTGAACAAGGCTGGAAACTGGACCAGGCTGGTGGAGACAACGGGGCCAGTGCCTAGGGACCTCAGATTGCCGGGGGCCTCTTAGCCCAAGACCACCAAAGGAGGCTGAACAGAAGGGCCCTGGCATATCTTCAAAAACATTTGCCCAGGGGCTTCACTGGACAATGACCTGACCCAGGATTTGCCATTCAGGGTGTTCACTTATCTTGTGTGCTGTGCATTCTGGGAAGGATTCCAGCTTCAGCTTTACCTGTACTGGATTAGCAGTTATAATGGATGGATGGATGGTTAGATGAGACAGCCATAGAAAACAAAAAACAAAGGGAGAGAGTGAGATAAAGACTCTCTTCAATACCTAGTTGAACCAGGAGATAGAGCAACACTATCAAGGTAACTAAGCTTCAAAATCATCTTTTATTTGCAAGCAATCACTGCACTAATTGCTTCTCACAGGAATATAGCGATAAATATGTCAGTACAAACAGTGGTAAAGGACATTTCCAAGGAGCATGGAAGCACATATCAGCTGACTTGTCCACTTAACTAACCGTTCCCGGGTCTTTATGTGTAACAACAAGGAAATGAGAGCAGGCGATTTGCTGAACATGATAAGGAGTTTTAATCTGGCGTACAGCAGTAGACTACCGCTTACTGCCTTAATTAGGCATTCCACCAACAGACGGGGGGTATGTCATTCATAATGTTCCGTCTAAGAGCAGGGCAGACATTACCCATAGTCAGAAACTAATTAATACGTTTGGTTAAAGCTTTCTCCTCTGGGGATGTAATGGAAAAAAAAGTTATACATAAAAATTTTTTAATTTAAAATTGACTTGTAAAAAACCAACAGTTTATAGTCATTTAGATTTGTCATTATGGAGTCATTTCTGTTATGGAAGCCAAAGATTGTGCCATTATCTGTATCCACATTAGTGTTCCATGTGAAACAGTTAATGTTTAAAAACGAACAGCACTTACAGAGCCATATGCAAACAAGGCGAGCTCTTGGTGTAAAATTAAATGACAATTGCTCAGCTGTGGATGCATGCATGTTGTCGTGGGTCTGACACCTGCATGGCTGTGAGTTTGCCATGTTCTCCTCGGGTGTCTTCTCTCTGTCTTGGTGCAGGTTTGCTCTGGGTACTCAGGAGAAAACATACTGTTAGGTGAACCGGTGTCTGTAAACCGCCCATTGCATGCGAGTGTGTGTCTGAGTGTGCGTGCGCTTTGATGGAATGGCATCCTCTCTGGGGCATCCCCCTATTGTGCCCTGTGCATTCTGGGATGCTCTTCAAGCTCGCTGTGGCCCCTAAGTGCTTATGGCTAATGAATGGATGAACTCACCTATTAGAACCTCAACAGGAGTCACCTGCCCATAAATATACAGAAAACATCGTAACTTATGAAGGGAAATGTCTAATAGGATCCAGTAACCCCCCCCCCAATGAATGACTGAGTAGAGACCTGAACCAAAAGGTTTCCTAAATGCTGCATCTTCAGCAATTTCTCCAGGAAGTCCATTCTGCTGATGTTCACAGTTAAAAGCCTGGGCCAGTGTATTTCTACAGCTCCACCAATATTTCTTTCTGTCAGGCCAGTAGAGTGGTGGACATTAGGGGGATGACAGACAGTAGAGACTAGAGCCAGTAGTGATAAACGATAAATACCCATTTGTTCTTTCTGCTGAAGTAATGTAACTGTGGCCAGATATTTAGCCGAGAGAGACAGAGCATGGAATATATGCTGGTAAGGTTTGCATTTTGCTGATGTCGGCTCTGTGAAGATTTTGGAACTAAGACTCGTAATCCTGTTTACGTTGGATATTCTGAAGCTTGCAGAGGACAGACCATCAGACAAACCACATATGCGTACGTATATGGATACACAACACACCCTCAAACAGAATTATGTCTACTCATTAAGGACAATTTAGAGATGCCACATGTGTTTAGACTGCAGATAGAAACCAGATAACCCAGTGGAAACCAACACAAAAAACATATGGAGAACAAGCAACCCCCCAAACATACACACAGGATCAGGGATAAAACTCACATCTCTGGAGGTATGAAGTCAGACAAACACAAAAATATGTATATCTTTTTTATAACTTTTGTATATACATGTGTGAGAAGACACACACACACAGGGAGTGGACAAAACAATGGCAACACCTAAGAATATATTAGTATCAAGCACGTATTACAGAGTGGAACCACCGTGCATAAGATGTGCAAGCCTGTGTGTAGTGCATTTGTTGTATTTGTGGCAGTGTTTCAGCACTCCGGGTCCCTGGAGTTACTGACTGGGGTTGTATGGTCGGCTACGGCGTTTCCCTATTGAAGAGGCCTGAATGCCCTCAGGTGTTTCACCTGTGTCTCTTGTTACTTGTCTTTCAGTCCCTTTCTTGTGGCTGCATGTACGTTTGTGTTACTGCCAGTCCTGTTCATGACAACGTCTAGTTCCCAGTTTGGTTTCTTCTCCTCAGTCTTGCTCATTTGTACTCTACTTCTCATGTTGACGTTCTCATCCCATTTCCTCTATGCCCTGTGCTTCATTTACTCCTTGAATTCAGGGCAGAGTCCAGGGTTTGTGTTCCACCATTTTGTTATTAAAAATGCCCTGCAAACCCCAGTCCCGTGATAACCATAACTGTGTGTTGTAAAAAATGATTTAAAAAGCCTATAATCCTTTAAGTGATGAAGGATATGGAAACCTACTAACCATCTGCTTTCTAGACCTTCCCATTAAGGCTCAGGGATGGAGCTGCTGACTGGAGAGGCCATTGGTGGCATTTGGCTTCATCCAGGTGCTTATGAATTTATTTGCTTAGGTTAATATATTAGTCTGTATGGAGAAACAGTGCTTCCAACATAGGATGCACCTGGTTCTATAGTGGTCTTACATTTCCCGGTCATTATACAAACATGCATAACTGTCATCAAACCCAATGATTCCAACAAGATGGCTACCCAAACCAACAGACATTGTGAGATAGAGGTATCCTTCAGCTTCTCTTCACACATAAACCTGTCTGGATGTAGCAAATAGCATGAAACATGATTCTTCAGACCATATTACTTACTTAATACTGTACTCCTTACACCTGGCATTGCATCGTTGCACGCTGTCCTTGGAAGTTGTTTCCAAACAGCAGACTTGCAATAAATCCCAGCTTTTTGAAGCTTACAATGAATGTTTCTTGTTGGGAACGGTTCCCAGCAATGCTGATTCAGTTTTTTCGGCAATTGTTGTGGCATTGCTTTTGTGGGTTTTAGAAACTCTTATGGTGTCTAACTCTCTGGATCATTGAACTTTGATTTTTGAGTCTTTTTTCCTTTATGCATTAAATAACTTTGCAGACTTTGTGACAGATACACCCGTAATTTGAGCACAGATTACCAGCCCTTTTTGGAACTCTTTACTGGCTCATGCTGCCATGAAAACTGAAAGCTGAAAGCACTGATTGTGAGACTTTTATTGCTGACACATGCTACTAATTGACATTCAGTTTAACATGGCTCACCTTTACAGCTGAGTTTGTAACTGTGATTTAGTTACTTCAAAATAAAAGTCCTTTCTAATGTGGTGTTTCTCTTATTTTGTATGCCCACTGTATAATATAGTTATGTATAGATATCAAAGCAGGAGCTGTGAAAAACTACAATATGTGAGGGGACAAACTGCATCTTGCTTTAATTTACTTTAATTTAATTTACTTTCCAAAACATTCATTCAGGATCACAGCTGAACAAAACTAATAATTATATTTGTGGGATTTATGTAAAGGTCTGTCAAGTTCACACATCAGGTTTTATGGGAAATAGTGTGAGATTTGACTTTATAATTGATTGAGTGCGTGAGTAGATGTGCATCATCAACACTCGGGGCTGTTTTATCATCAATGTCATCTCCACCCACCATGTCAGGTGCATGTTAGTCACCAGCGACGGTATGCTGGTCTCTCATATCTCGTATGTCTGTCCCCTCCTATTTCATCAACAAGTTGATGCAACTTTTCAATTTGAAACATTAAACAATAACAACCTCAGAGGCAGCAGCAGAGCTCGTCAATTAATTTATCGTTTACTGGTTTAGAATCGTTCTCAGATCAGCTTCAAATGGAATTTATTCTTTGCCTCACATCTTCAGTGCCACATTATTCCATTTTATCAACCCCCCCCCGCCTTCAGGCCCCCACTTTCCCATTGCCCTAACTGCTTGCATAACAGCCATTCCTCCAGAGGAGACTGGGCACCACGGCAACAACGCCATCTGCAGAAGAATGACCCGTACTCCATCAAAAGCGGGCACTTTGCTTTGAGTCGACGCACCCTTCTCACCAGTGATCTTTCTCTCACATCCCCGCAAATTCAGCCAATGATTCATTCCGCAGCCACTTTCTGTGAATGCATAGACTCAAAGGATGGTTTCAAGATGTGGGGGGGGGGGGGTGTTTCTTTTCTAACCATTCAATATTTACTGCAAAGATATATATCTGCTTTGAATGCTTCACATCTTATAAGACATATGATGAGCTTGGTACTGGCATTAGGGGCTTGTCAATTCTCTACTTACCATCATTTGTCCCCATGAATGCTAGCCTGTCCTGGGCTTGTTGTTTTAAACCACAGTGCAATAGGAAATGTGGTAATAGCCCAGCAGGCTGTGTGACATATCTGGGAGAAGTACGGCAGCAATACTTTGCACCAAACCTCAATCTTAAAAGGCTCACTATCAGGGGTGTAGGAACCAGAGGGGACAGGGGACGAGTCCCCCCCCAATATTTTATTATACTTCAATTAAGCTTCATTTGCTCATTTCCCAGTCAACAAATAGACATTTGCAATCAAAAAATTGTTAATAATAAATCATTTATTTTATATATTTCATCAACTTATGCATTTAATATTCAAATTCTGAAATAAAGCCTAGTTTGACAAAGGATGGGTCTGCAGTTTTTCGTGGTCATTCATGGAATTTGACATTATATAAGCAATATAGGCTGAAACAGCTTTTTTCCATCTAAGGAATATAGCCAAGGTTCGGAAAATGTTGTCCTTCGATGATGCTGAGAAGCTAACT